>PYHW01009572.1:0-35609 GCA_013186435.1 Turdus rufiventris | reverse complement strand
GGGGGCAGTAGGGGGTTAGCCAGCGCCGTGGGGAGGGGGGCCGAAGCCACGCCCCCTCCCCCCGCCAGACCCCGCCCATTCGCCGCCGTGCGCGCCGCGGGGTGGCTCCGCGGGTCCCTTCTCACGTGACCTCTCGACCCCAGCGCGGGGGGGGCGGCGACCCCCGAACCGCAGCGCGGAGACCCCGCGGGGCCGGGGGGTTCCCCTTTGCAGCCCCCATCTCCTCATTTAAGGCCTCCACGCGATCGCCGTCGCGCTTTGTTCGTGTCCTGTTGACCCCCCTCGCACCAGAGATCCTCGGAAAGCCCCCCCCATTTCTCGGGGGGTCACGGGTGGGTCTGTCTGTCCCCCGGAGCGGGATGAAGCGCGGAGACCCGCGAGAGTCTCACGCCTGGAGCCGGGGGGGCGCGTGGCCCCTGTGCCGGCGGCTCCTCAGGTTTGTCCTGGTGTACGCCGACCAGGGTATACCGAGCTCCCCGTCAACCGTCAGGAGATCCTGATCTGAAGTCTCTGAGATTTAGATGGGATATTGAGAAGAAATTCTTCCCTGTGAGGGTGATGAGGCCCTGGCACAGATTGCCCAGAGAAGCTGTGGCTGCCTCATCACTGGAAGTGTCCAAGGCCAGGTTGGATGGGGCTTGGAGCAATGATCTAGTGGAAGGTGTCCGTGTGCATGGCAGATGAGCTTTCAGGTTTTTTCTCACCTGAACCATTACATGATTCTGAGTCTGGCTTTCCCAGCAGCTTGTAGACCCCAGGCTTGCAGGGATGACCTCCAGCCCCACACTATAACAAAACCACCTCAGTGCCTTGTGCACAACCATAGGTACATCCCCTGGGATGTGCGGCTTCTCTGGGACCCCCTGTCCTTTGGTAGCACCACAGCTTGACATCAGCTTCTTCTGGGAAGGATCATCCACAGGCATGTTCCTGGTAGTGAGGGATCAGAGTATGCCAGGGGTGGACCAGAGCATGCCAGGGGTGGCTGGAAGCACTGCTGGCCAGGGGCAGTGGGAGAGGTTCTGTGTTGGAAACATGCTCTTGCCAAAACCCACCCATGTGTGTTTGTTCCTTGGTGGCAGGTTGGGGGGTTCAGAGCTGGAGAGAGCTGCTGGCTCGGGAAGTTATGAGTGGGATGACACTAGGGGGATCTGCCTCTGGGATATGTTCCCAGCTCTCGTGATCCACAGGGAGGAGAAAACCTTGCTGGGTTCATGTGAGAGATGGCGAATGCCGAGGTGAGCGTCCCTGTGGGCGATGTGGTGGTTGTACCAAGTGACGGGAATGAAGGGGAGAACCCGGAGGATACCAAAACCCAAGTGATCTTGCAGCTCCAGCCGGTGCAGCAAGGGTGAGTAGAATGGTACTGTGTGACTGGGAGGTTCCAGGTGGGATAGGGGGGAAGCCCTGTGGGTTTTCGTGGTGCAGGGACAGAGTATCACTGTGAGAGACACTGTTTTCCAGGTCTGCATTGGTTTTGTGCCACACAGGGGAGAGAGTACATACCACAGATTGAATCTTTTCTCTGTGTGGCTGTCACAGGGCCTCCAAGGGCTGAAATTGTCCTGCAAGGCTGTGTCCGTGCTCTCACATCGTGGAAGCAGTGCTGTCCCAGTCTCTCTCTTCCTTCTCCAGTCCCAGAGTTGGTTTTTGCCACACTGCAGCTGCTGGATGCAGTGGTCTGTGTGTTCAGACCTTCATGTGCCTCTGTGCCAGCTCTCCCCTAAAATAATCCTCTTCTAAAATAAAGTGGGGCTGGGATGTGGAGAGAATTTTGTAGCTCTCTGGCAACTGTTGCAGAGAGTGGTTTTATCTTCACTCTGGATCAATCAGGGGAAAAACTGGCTCTAGTTTGATAATATTTGCAGGGCAGGGTGTCTGTGGGCCTGGCAGTGACTTCCCTTTGAGGTCATCTGTGCTGCAGTGTCACACAGGGCTGGAAGGGAAATCCTGGAACACTAGGCTCTGCTTCCTGCTGTCGAGGGTGACAGAAAGCAGAGGAAAAGGCACAGGGAAGCCTGCAGAGCTGCCTCAGTAGCACTGGCAGAGTGGAGGGTGACATGGCATCACTGGGAATTCCGCTACGTGTGTCAGCCCTTGGGATTACTAGTGTTTTGTTTTGTTAGTATTCACCAAAAATTTCCCGGTGATTGAAAGTGTAGCAGACAAAATGTCCCTTGAGGAGAGGCAAAAAGAAATGTACTGAGTATTTTAACCCTCTGCTGTGAATCCTAATTTCTTATGATTTATATAGTTTGTTTATGGATGGCCACTTTCACCACAGGATTTACCAAGAGGGCTCTGAGGCCAGCGCTGCTGTGGTGGCCGTGGAAACCCACACCATCCACAAGCTGGAAGAAGGGATTGGTGAGTTCCCACTTGATGTGGATGAATCCCCTCCTGTGCAGGGCTGGTGTCTCCAGTTCGCTGGGCTTCCTTCTGGCTCTGCCCCTGCAGATGCTGATTCCCAGGCATGGATGTGGGTACAGGGGCTGGGCATACTCTGGAATAAGAGTCTGCTGTTACTGCTTGGTCTCAAAGTCCTGGAAGTGAGACCCTGGCTCTCCTGCAATGAATGGTAAGGGCTCCCATGGGGTCCAGGGGAGCCGGGATGTCACCCTAGTCCTGGTTTGCAGACATTAGCAGCAGGAATGATAGTGATGAGAACGTGGTGGCTGAAGCAGCAGGCTCTGGTTGTGGGGTCTTTGCTGAACCAACCATCCAATGGTTTGGATTGGATGTTCATAAGAACCAAGCAGGTTGGCTCCAAGTGTTCTCTGCCATCCTGAGCAGTGTGTGGGAAAAGGCTCCTATCACTGGGTGCTGTCACTAGATCTTCACTAGAGTTCTGCTTCTGTGTGGGTATGGGTCTTTTGGCAGGATTAGCAGAAACTCTGCACATGAAGAGAATATATTACCAGTAAATATGTGATATCGTTGCTAAAGAGATACCAGAGCTGCAAGAATCTGAGAGATATCTGCGCTTCAAATTTTAAACCATTTTGTTGCCACTAAAAATGTTCTTGTTGACACCTCCACCCTTACAGATGTGTTGGATTTCTGATCTCATGTTTCCTTATAGATGAGCTTCATTTGGAGGATTGTTATACCAAAAAGCAGATGCCAGTTGCTGTAGAATTAATCTGAACTAACTCTGAAAAGACGAAGAGAGAACTGATCCTGAACTGGGATCTGCCCTTTTTTTGGTTTCTCAAATGCAGGTCTCACAACCTATGAGCTTCCAGCTCCCACCTTGTGGGATTGGAGCCTCTTGGGTGCAAAGTTTTATTTTGAGCCGTTCTTCCCTCAGACCCCAGCACCCTTGAAACGAGTGAGGAAATTGAGATCGCCTATCCTATCACCTGTGGGGAGAGCAAAGCCATCCTTCTCTGGAAGAAATTTGTTTGTCCAGGAATTAATGTCAAGTGTGTGAAGGTAAGAAAGAAACTCCCAGTGGATTCCTTCTCTGCTCTTCAGGTGTGCTGGTTGGTCACCACAGGAATTCCTTCATTTTTGTGTTTCATCCTGAGTCCTTGGACTGTTGGTGCTAAAGTTGTTTTTTATGGGGAGTAGTGTGGAAAGAGTGGATTAAGGACAGAAGGTTATCACCCACTTCATATTTCAGTTTTGTCAGGCCTTGAGGAGGAACTGAAGGCAGACAGGAGATGTGTGTTGAGATCTGGCAGAGCTTGGCTTCCTCCCTTTTCCTTGGTGTCCTGGTATTCCACTCCTGTCACTTCCTTGGCAAGCAAGTTGCATTGAGAAGGGTAATTTTGGTGTTAGCTTTTCCCACCTGAGAGCATGGCAGTGTGACAGCTAAGCCCCTCGTTCTCCTGCCGCTCAGCAGGAACTACTTGAGTCACTAAAGCAGGGCAGAACAGATGCCCAAGGGAATACCTGTGTCTGCTGGATGCTCTGGGCCATTGGATGTAACAGAAACCTCCTGTAATGATCTCCAAAATGACTGTACATGTTAATAGGAGATGATTTGGTTCGTATAAAGCCTTCAGGGCTGTTCTTGGTTAGGGCTGTGAATGCCCACGGTCCGCAGGTCATCCCTACAGACATGCTTTCTGGAGCTGTGAACACTGCTGTGCCCAGGGAATCCAAGCTGGGAGGGATCTGAGAAGTAGTTCTTCTCTCTGTGTGGAAGTTGGGGCTCAGATAAGCTGTGTTAGATGTCCCAATCCTCCCAAGTGATATTTCCCTGTTTGCTGAGCCTTTGCTTGTCTCTTTGCCAGTTCAATGACCAACTGATTAGCCCAAAGCACTTTGTTCACTTGGCTGGGAAGTCTACCCTGAAGGATTGGAAGAGAGCCATTCGCCTTGGAGGAATCATGCTGAGGTATTTCACCCTGTCCAGCTTCAGGGCTCCACCCCTGAAGCTTCAGAACTCCCAGCAGGCATTTTGTCTGCTTAGCAGTCCCTAGGAGGCCTCTTGGAGGCCCACAGTACCTGGTCAGCAGTCTGCAGAGATCACGGCCTCATGATGAGAGGGTCAGGATCCCTCACCCCTGACAGAAGTGGCATCACCTGGGGAACCTGGGGTGGAACAGAACTGAAACCCTCTGTGTGAAGCTGGGGTGTCCTGTGTTTGCCATTTGAAAGCCTTGCAGGAGATTTTTTGGGTGCAGAGCGTGTGACCCTGGGATCTCCCTTTCTCTTTCCTTCCCATGGCCATAGCATTCCCAGGTGGAATACTCCCTTTTGTCTCTAGGCTGAGATTTGAGCTGAGCCTGATTCTATCCCCACTCCCTGCACAGGAAGATGATGGATTCGGGGCAAATTGACTTCTACCAACATGACAAAGTTTGCACCAACACCTGTCGAAGCACCAAGTTTGATCTCCTGATTAGCAGCGCCAGAGCACCAGTGCCAGGGCAGCAGAGTGTGGTGCAGACTCCAACCTCAGCTGATGGTAGGAAACCAGTTACCAGTGCCATGGGAATTTCCCTCTGATGCTCCTCTCCCTTCTATACCCACTTTACACCTCTCTGGGCACATGAGGGCAGTCCCACCAGGAGATTGCTGTGGTTTCTGGGAAGGAAACTGCTTCTTGTGTCTGTCTGGAGAAGTCTTGGCACAATCTGTTGGGACTGGGAAGGCTGGAAAACAGCTGCCATCAAGCAGCTGCTTTCCAGAGAGACAGCCTTCATAGCCAGGAGAAGGATTGAGAGCTTTGCGGGGATCCTTGTTCTAGGATCATCATGTGAGCAAACACCTGTGAGAGCTCTCATTTCCCAATATATTCTCTGTTTGGGAGTCTGTTTTAAAGGCATGAGTTGGTCTCAGGAGTGAATTTAGAAATGCTGACCTCCTTCAGAACATCCATGAAAAGTTTGTGGTAGCTTGGACATGATTCCAACTGCAAGTTCTCAGTGATCCTGTGCTCCAGAGCAGAAATTGATCTCTGCTGAGATTAAGAAAACTATTCCCAACTGTACCACATCGTTAAGCTGGGTGGATTACATTTCTCGGAGCCCCTGGGTGGGTGACTGTCAGGTTGTTGTTGTTTTCTTCAAAGAGCCAAGCAGTTATTGGTTGCTATGAAGTTGTTTATTGTAAAGGCACATCAGTCTCCAAAGGCAAAGAGTCAGTAGCATTAAAGTCCATGCTACAAGTTTTCAGCAAAGAGTTCTAAATAGAAGTGAAGTCCCAGTTAGAAGTAGAAGCTGCTCCTGTCGAGTCCAGGGAAGGCTGATGCTGCCGCACAGCTCCTCTCTTCTTCTGGGCAAGGATGATAGCAGTGAGGGGAGAGAAGAAAGAGAGCAAGAGCAAGCAAGAGCTATCAAGTCTCTCCTCAGTGCATAGATTCTTGTACACAAATTACCCAATAAACTAAAAACACTAACTCGAACTATTTCTTCTTAACCTATTAGAATTCTACTAGTTTCTTAGCATGCCAGGTTACATATAAACTACGCATATAGTCTATTTTGTACTATTTAAAAAATGTAAGCAATATTCTTACTATAGTTTTATTATGTCTAAAACTATGTTCCTGGAGCCTCTAACAGAAACTTATTTTCAACACTAGTATCTAGGACTATGTTTTTCAGCCTTCACTAGAATTCACACTTCTACACTGGTATCTAAGACCTTCACTCTCTAAAGCACTTAAAACTTATTCTTACTTACTTACTTGCTTGCTTATTCTAAAACTTAAACTTACACCTCTACTTCATGTGTGAGTGGCTTAATATACTCCAATACATCCAAAGGTTTTAATTCAATCCCTGCACTCTGATTTCTCTCTGAAGAATTCAGAGAGACTTTTGATTTACAGACTCCAACAGGTGCCATGGCACAGTTGTCCATAGGCTAAGGAGAATCTCTTGGAAAGCACAACAGCCAACTTAGAGTGGCTGCACATTGGTTTAGTACCAAATTTGGTACTCAGAATTGCGTTGGATCCATTTCCGTTCTGTAAACCAGCTGGGACCCCCAGCTCCATTTTGTGAGGGATTAGGGGTGAAGAGCTTCCTGTGGATGATGCAAGGGGAGAAGGGTGGCTGGGCTGAGCCTTATTTTCTTCCCTTATTTATTCTGATCCCTTTCTGCTCCCTTGAGCTGGGACTCCACTGTACAAGGCACATGGTTTTCCCTCTGGAAGCCCCAGAGGTTTTCACAGTCACAGGTCCAATGAGAAGCAGCAATATTTGCTTTTAATTGGTTTGGTTTAAAGAAGCCAAGCACAAACTTGACCTGAAAGAAAACAAACCTGAGTGAAAGAGAGCCTGGGGAGGGCTGAGTGGTTGGGAAGCAAAGCAGGGATTCAGGCTGTCAGACGGAGCTGATGGGGGCTTTCTGTCAGGGAGTATCACCCAGATTGCACTGTCAGAGGAGAGTATGGAGGAGGGCATCGAGTGGAACTCAGCTCTGACAGCTGCTGTCACCATGGCCACTGAGGAAGGCATGAAAAAGGACACAGATGAGATCTCAGGTAAGCTCAGGCTGCTTGTTGGGTTTTCTTCCCCTCTCCTTCCCGTTACATTTTGGAAACCTAAATCTTAAAAATAAATAAAATTTGAGCAATGACAAAGCTGTCCCCCAGCCCCTTGGATCTCCGGCATTACACAGGCATCCAGGCTTTCTGCCAATGGAGCTCCTCACCACTGTAGAACTTTGGCCCTGGCCTTGTGGCTGACAGATGATCCCTCAGACTGGATGTTACTGGTTACAGTGAGGGGCTTTTCTGTTCTATTCCAAGGATGTGAAATACATCTGCCAGGCTGGAACAAATGAAGAGCAGAGTCATGTTTGTTCCCTGTCAACTCTCTGTTCTGTGTCTCTCTGGCCTTGCATTCCCTTGTTGTATCAGTATGAAAGCTTAGCTGGAATTTCCTCAAATTATGATTTTAAGCTCTGCACCTTGCAAAAATGCAAAATGTTGCCTTGGAAGTAATGGACTTGCTAAAAAGCCTGTTCCTGATTTTTTGCCTGAGTCCATTTGCTTGGTTTGGGGTTGGTTATTTTTTTCACATGTCCTGTTCACCCCAGAAGCCAAACTACTTTGCAAAGGTAATCACCTTGAAAATATACCCTTCCCTGACAGGTTTAAAGTGGCCCTGTAGAAAAAATGCCAAATGCTTGTATGTGTTGACTTCTTTTTCTTCTCTTTTGTGCCAGAGGATACGCTTATGTTCTGGAAAGGAATAGCTGACGTGGGGCTGATGGAAGAGGTGGTGTGCAACATCCAGAAGGAGATAGAAGAAGTCCTAAGAGGTGTGCAGCAACGACTGGGGCAGTCTCCCTTCCAAATAACAGGTAGGTTGTGAGGAAGAAGCCTCTAAAGGGCAGTTGCAGGCAAAAAAACCAGGGCTCAGGGTCCATTCCACCATGTGAAGCTGGTGAGTCAGGATGGGAAGCAAGTTCCCACTCATTAGCTGAGTTGTGGGAGCAGAGTCTGTGTACTCAGCCTGCCCAGCTGTGAAGTGCCTTTGCTTCAAAGCACAAGAACACACCATTCTATCCTGTTCCCTGAGCAAAGTGACCCTGGCAGCTTGCTGGGACCATCAAATGACTGTCCACAGCTCCCAGCCCTCATGGAAGCTTTCCCAGAGTCACTTGGACTGGAGTTACTCAAACACTTCTCTGTGACACTGCAGGCTTAAACAGGTCCTGCCCTCTCACTTCTCGTTCTGTTTTCACTGGTGCCAGAAAATCTGTTTTGGGGGCTGAACCAGATGAGGGAAATGATCTGGCTTAAAAATAACTTCCCCCCCGCCCCCCTTTTTAGGGTTATTTTTAAATTGGATCAGCTTCCTAATCTGTTTTGGCATGTGCCCCTGTGAACACCTCTTATCGATGCACTTCCTGAGAGAATATCCATGTAGCCACAAACTTCATTTTATCCAGGATAGCTTTTATAAATTTTCTAATTTAACTTTGGGCTGGCACATCTTTGTGTCTGGTAGGTGTCAGTTTTTGGGAACTCCGAATGATTGAAGTCAGTGGATTATAATAGATATTTTGCACAGCTTTCAGTGGAGCTTGGCATGTTAATGACATTGTCAGCAGCACAGGGTGATGATTTGTAGGTGGAGAGCTCTTTGTATTTCTGTGATTGCAAGTTTCACTTGCATCAATTAGGAGCTGCTTGAGTGACACAGCTCTGTCCGATCTGCTTTATCATGTGGATGGGATTATTTAATCCTGGGATGTCAGAAGGATGAGGGAGATGGGTTTTCCTTTTTCAGCTGGCTCTTGTGAAGGAACAGAGAGTTTTAAAAAGCAGGAAATTTTTGGTGTAACAGGAGCATCTTTTGAGTGCCCAAGTCTTAATGTCCCTGTGCCCTTTCCTTGGAGATGCTGCAGTCCTGAACAATGTCGCCCATACATTTGGCTTAATGGACACAATCAAGAAGGTACTGGACAACAGGAAAAACCAGACAGAGCAAGGAGAGGAGCAGTTTCTTTACACACTGGCAGGTAAAGTACCTAATAAGGTTCACATCCTGCTGCTACTCTTGGGAATGGACATGATTTTCCCTCCACACAACCCCAGTGAATTATGGTTAGTGTTCAGTACAGGCTACCCCAAAACATCCATCATAAAATATTCAGTACAGGCATCCCAATCTCTTTCTGTCCAAGGGCTTGAATAGAATTTCCTCTCTTCCCTGTCTCATACAGAGCAGTTGCTTGGGACGTTGGACAGCCCTGTGCCCTTTGCTGCAGTTAGGGTGCTGCGGGCACGAGTCCAATTCCTTAGGATTAGGGATAGGACCTGCCAGCTCAGCGCTGTGGCGTGGTCACCTGAGCCAGGGACAGTATTGTGCTGTACCCAAGCTAATATGCCTCCCTGAGTATGGGGTGCTGAGCTTCTGCTTGTCTTGGCTATCCGGGCTATCTGCTTGTCTTGTGGTGCTTATTGGGTGTCCTGCTCAGCTTCCCCTGAGCTGACCTGGGGACTGACACTGACTGAACTGGGAACCCCAGAGCTGCTCACTGGATGTGTCTCCCTTCTCACCATGTCCTGTAGGATCTGTTGTTATCTGAGATGTCCTAGTCCCCTACTGCCCTGGATAAATGAGGGTACTGTGCTACTTCTCGCTCCCAGTGTTCCCAGTGACAAGGGCTGAGGGGGATGTTTCATTGACCCAGGCATCCTGCTCGGTGTCCCCAGTGCAGGTGCTTGGCTCATGGGGAGGTGACCCAGCCAAGCTCAGGAAGCAATTCCAGCTGCCTGGGGGGATTTACCCACTCTCCCTTGCAGGTGAGTTTAGCTTGTGGGGAGCAGAAATGTCCATCTCCTTGTCAGTAGGAGTAGCCAACAAGTATGGAATGTTACCTGTGTCTTACCCTAGTGCTGGCAGGTGGAACACTGACATGTTTATGTGGGTGGCAAGAGAACCTACCCTTTTCCTTTAGCGCCATTTGATCTCGAGGGAGAAGCCAAGATCGGGCTCACTGGATGGCTGGGTGACCACCTGTCACATACCTGGGCGTGATGGTTGGTTCTGCAGCCCCAGGAGTTCCTATGTACCTTGGCATGGTATGTTGCTCAACCATTTCTTTTGCAGACCTGGAGCGGCAGCTGGAAGAACAGAAGAAACTTGCCAGGGACCAGAAGGCCAAGTCCCAAACCATCCAGAATGTGGTGCTGATGCCCATGAGCGCTCCCAAGCCCCCCAAGAGACCCCGTCTGCAGCGCCCAGCCTCTGCCACCATCCTCAGCCCCTCCACTCCTATCCAGCAGCCTCAGTTCACTGTCATCTCCCCCATCGCCATCACGCCCGTTGGACAACAGTTCTCTGTGGGCAACATCCCAGTGGCAACCCTCAGCCAAGGCTCCAGCCCAGTGACTGTTCATACCTTGCCGTCTGGCTCCCAGCTCTTCCGATATGCCACCGTGGTTTCATCCTCCAAGACCAGTTCTTCGGACACCGTCACCCTGCACCCGTCCTCCAGCCTGGCACTGCTGAGCTCAGCAGCCATGCAGGAGAGTGGGGCCCTGGCCAACATGGCAGCCGTGGTCAACCCTGTGGAACTGGTGGCCATGGAGTCTGGCATCACTTCCACCATCCAAACTGTGGAAGGCACCTCGGACGATGGGCAGACTATCATAGAGATTGATCCGGCACCAGATCCTGAGGCAGACACAGACGAATCAGAGGGCAAAGCTGTGATCCTGGAGACAGAGCTGAGGACTGAGGAGAAAGTGGTGGGAGATGTGGAAGACCATCAGCACCAGATCCATAATGTGGAGATTGTGGTCTTGGAAGACTAGTAGGGAAAGCAAGCATCAGTTAGGGGAAGAGTTGGGAATTTGTTTTATTGCAGACTTTTTTTGTTAAGCATCTTTTCCAGCCACCCCATTTGTTACCATGGATATTTTCATTGTACTGTATATTTATATATATTAATATATATATATATATATTTATATATATATATATGTGTAAAATTTTGTTTTTTGAAACAAAGCTGGAGAAATGTGAGATGTGGATAAGGCTCTGTCTCCCTGGAGCACTGAACAATACCACAAGGAGAGACTGGCTCTCTGCTGGACAACGCAACCAGGAGGAACTAGCCATGCCTCGGTGCTTCTGCTCCAGGGCTGCCCTGGCCTGGAGACTTTATTTGGGAGACAGTAACACTTGAGCATGGATGTGGCTGTGAGAAGGGGTGATGGATTTGGGGTGGAACAGGTACCTCATTTATATTTTTATTTTCCCCAGGGAAGGGAATTCCGTTGGACTCTTTTCTGTCATCGCAAATGGGATTTTAAATTTTTTTTTCTTGCTTTGGAGAGGCCGACAGTACAATTAATTTACTGTCCATGTTTTCCTCCTCCACACAAATTGTTTTTATATATCTGGTTTTTTGTATTTGTTTGTTCTCTCCCTTCTCTTGTCCAGATTTCCCAGCTGCAAAGTCCTGGGACCTTCTCTCAGGGTCCCTGTCTCCCAATCCCTTCTCTTCCCATGGCACTTTTCCCCCATCCCTTTCCCTGCCTGGCAAGGCTCGGTGCTGCAAATGCCGCTTGAAGACTCCGAGATCACTTCAGCCTTTTGTTATAAGGCAAAAAATATCGACTCAAGCTCAAACCCAGATCCTCCCCCTTGGCTACTCAGCACCGCAGGGACCTTTCAGGGTGTACAAAGCATGTTGTGCTGTTGCTTTCCGGGAGAGCCGGAGTTTGGATCGGGACAGCTTCTGTTTACACTGTGTGCTGAGGCTGCTCCGTGCTTGTTGCTACTTGTTTGGTGGTTTTATTTTTGTATTAGTTTTTCTTCTTTCTTCCTATAATCTCTTGGCAGGGTTAGAACTGGCATGATCCTGAAATACTGTGCACCCTGCTGTTTTCCCTCTTTCCCTCTTTTTTTTTCAGTGGTTGGAGATCCATTTGGGCTTTGCCACACTGTGAAAATAGAAGTGGAGAGGCACCGGGTGTTTTTAGAGCTGCAGAGGTTTGGGAGGGCTGGGAGGGTCGGAGCTGCTTGGCTGGAAATATTAAGCAAAACAACAGCAGAGGACACACACCTGGGGAGGGTGGGGAAGATGTGTTTGGCTATTTTTTTGCATTAAAAGGAACAAATGGAATTAAGCTCCAATGGATGTTTTCATTGGAGAGGTGAAACGTGGTGCTTCTGTCACCTTGGGGACAGCAGGGAATGGGCAAGGATTCCTCAACCCCAGTTTGCGAGGGATGGTCGCTACTGCTCTGATCTAGGCCTCTGGGCAGTGTTTCCTGGCTTGGGGTGGAGGTGGGAACAGCTGTGGGAGCTCAGCCTAGAGAAGAGAAAGCTCCAGGGAGACCTCAGAGGCCTTTCCAATACTAAAGGAGCTCCATAGAGAGCTGACAGGACAAGGAGGAATGGCTTCCCACTGCTAGAGGGCAGGGTTAGATAGAGTTATGGGAAAGAATTCTTCCCTGGGAGTGTGGGCAGGCCCTGGCACAGGGTGCCCAGAACAGCTGTGGCTGCCCCATCCCTGGAGGCGTCCAAGGCCCAGTTGGACAGAGCTTGGAGGAGCCTGGGATAGTGGAAGGTGTCCCTGTCCATAGCAGGGAGTAGAACAAGATAAGCTTTCAGGCCTCTTCCAACCCAAAGCAGTCTGAGATTCTGTGGTTTTGGGTCAGGGATCCACCTCCTTCCATATCCAGCCACCTTCCCTCTATTCCCTGGCTTGCTCCTTGCACGTAGGAGCAAGGAAGAAGAGGATTGATTGAAGGGCAATGGGGACCTCTTGGGGTCCCCCTTCCCCAAACCAGGTATACAGTAGATCCTGTCAGGTCCCTTCTGGAGCTGTTCCCGGCTCTTGGCCGGGAACGGGGGTGAATCTGGGCTCCCTGCTCACTGTACGCCCACCCAGCGCCCTTGACCTGGGTGGGCGTCCCATAGGACTGTGATGTCCCTTGGGTCCTCCGCATCCAGGAGTGCTGGACTGGGAACGGGGAGAGCTAAGATGTCGTGGCGCGACAGGATGAGGTTGGGCTGAGCCCGCGGCCAGGGCCCGAATTTGCCATTTTTTGTCTTAAATCCTCAATGGGGCCGCCTGGCCCTTTAAGAGATCTCCCACTTCCAGACGAATGGGGGCGCTGCTCCCCACCCCACCCCGGTCCTCCGCCGTCCCGGCATGCACTGCGCCCTCCCCCCTCTCATTTCCCGCCATTGTGCCTGGGCGCGCGCGGTGCCGCGTGACCGGGCGGGGGGAGCGCGAGGCGGCGGGCCCGGGCCATAGAGACGTGCGCCCGGGGGGTGGGGTGGGGATGGTGGGATAGAGCATCCCCCCGCCCCGCTCCGCCGGCGGCCGCCCCGAGTCCGCTACTGCCATCCCGAGCCCGCCGGGCCCGGACAAAGCGCCGCCGCCTCCCGCCCCGCCCCGCCCCGCCTGCAGCCCCGCCGCGGAGCCATGTCGGCTAGCAGCCTCCTGGAGCAGGTAGGAGTCCCCCCGCCGATAGCGGGACGGCCCTGCCGGGCGAGGCCGCGGCTCTGGGCCTAAAGGGGGTTGCGCCCCGGGCCGGGCCAGGCGGCGGCTGCGGCCTCACTCCTCTCCCGTCGCAGGGCCGCGCTCCATTGTGATGCGGCCGGGCCGGGCCTGTCCCTGCAGGGCTTCGACCCCGCTGGGCCGGATCTCTCCCCTTCCCGGGCCGGGTCTGCCCCTTCCGGGCCTTGGCTTCCCCCGTCGCGACGGGTCTGTTTTACCCACGCCGGCTCTCTCCTCTCGTCACCGGAGTCACCGGGTCTGTGTCCCCACCGAGCCGGGTCTGTTCCTCTGACTCACCGCTCTCCCTCTTTCTCTCCCCACATCGCCGCTGACCGCGCCAGAGACCCAAGGGCCAAGGCAACAAAGGTGAGCTCCCGGGTGGCCTGGCGGGCCCGACTGGTAGCGGGAGGATCCCGCTGCCGGGAGAGGGAGAGTCTCCCTAAAACCTGCCGCGAGGGAAATAAACCCTGCGACCGGGCTTGGTTGCTGGGCTGGGGATAGTTTGCAGGTGATGTTCTTGTGGTGGGGAGGTGTCTATGTGCCGTTGTCTGAGTGTGGTGTGTTAGAATTGGCAGAAGTTCGTTATAGTCCAGGGTTTGGCTTTAAATACTTTAAGCTGCTAGTAATGGGAGCTCGTTACATAGGTTTTTCTAACGTTACACATCTCTTCCCAGTGCAAAATGGCTCTGTGCACCAGAAAGATGGGTTGAATGATGATGACTTTGAGCCCTACCTGAGTCCCCAGGCCCGCCCGGTGAGTACCTGCTGCAGGCAGGAGCACCAGGTGCCCCATGCACCAAGAGCACCAAGGCTTCCTGCTGCTTCAAGGGAGGGGAGTTTGGCCTCGTTGTATGTTCCCCATCTCCACTGATTGCACTTTGATGTTTGCCAGCTGCATTAACCTACATCCTGTCCTATACCTGCGTTTTTGCCGGTGGAAGGCATTGACTGCCCTTAGATTGTGGTGGGTGAGGTAGTGTGATTTTTAGCAACTTTTTGAGGCTGAGAGAACTTCCTAGCGATAGTGTCCAGCTCTTTATTTTCTACGTGACTGTCTCTCAGTCACCATTTCTGCTCTTTCAGTTCTAGTGTTGTGCCTGTGTTGGTTTCTGGCTCTTTACTCCAGAGACGTGCTGAGTTGGGTTGTGAAGTTGCTTCACATGAGGATGCTGCGCTTTTGGAGGATCAGATCAAACTTCTTTACCTCTACACTAAGTCAACTTATAATGCCTGTTAGGGAGATTTCTCTGTTTTTCACAAAAAAAAAAAACCCAACCAAACAAGCAAGCCCAGAGCCCACTTGATGTAAGTGTTGGGACTTTCTGAGAGCGTCAGTTACAAATTGAGCCAGAGAGTTCTGGAGCTGTGTGAACAGATCCTGGAAGTCAAATTTGCAGCTACTTTTCCACTTCACTTTCTCTTCTAGTAGCACCACTGTTAACTGGTTTTTGTTTGTTTTCCTTAATGGGTTGCAGGGGAGTGACATAGAACAGATGGAGTTCAGCTGATTAGATGTAGAAGTGAGTACCATAGATATATATCTGTAATAGCACTGGAGCAGTCAACTTGTTCTCTTGGCTGCTTCTCTTTCCAGTTGTAATCATTAGAAATAAGCTGTTCTGGTTTCCCCTTGCTATATTTTTGCATATTTTTACTATTCAGTATGCAATTTTTTTTCCATGGAAATGTGATGCATGTTTTATCGGAACACAGGAGCAGGTTTCTGTATTAGTTAAATTTTCAACAAGTATTTTCCTAGTTTGTGCTAAAGACCCAAGGGTAAGTATTCTGTGTCTGTCAGCTATTCAAAATCTTCAGAATTCAACCTGTCCATCAAGACAACTCACTGCATTCAGCCCCCTGAAAAGTTAAAAGCCTAAATTCAGCTTTCATAGGCTGAGAGAACATTATTGCTTTCTCAAGTCTTGAATAAAAGCAGCTGCTTTCCTAGTAGCTATCATTTAATGCTGTTTTTTTCTGTCTCAGCTATCAACATCCCCAAGCTCCCTGCTTCTTTCTGAATATGGATGTATTTCCTACAACTTGTAAACTACAAAAGTTTTATTGAAGTTTTCTAAAGACAGTGAGGGTTACTATAATTTTGAAGTATCACAGTATTTTACTCTATTTTGCATGTTTTGATGATGTATGTCTGGATCTTTAATTTCTTTTGGTGTGTCTCAGGCTGGTAAAAATTAGTTTTGAAAATAATGAAGTGATTGGATATGCCCCAGGAGGCAGAAACTGAGCCTGAGCAACGTGAAACCACCAAGTTAACCTGGAGTGGAGCCTTTGAGTGCTTCTCAGTTCCTTGTGTTGCTGGCCTATATTCTATAAAATAGAGTTTAAAACCTCCAGAGCTTGATCTGGAGGGAGGCAAAAATACAAGGGTATCCAAGGGTGCACCTCTTTGCTGGAGATGGGAAAGGGAGTTAGAGAAACTGCTTTGAATAGTTGAATTAAATGCGGTTTGGAGTTGCTTCCTGAGCTCTCCACACACCAGTGAGGTAGCTGTGTTGTAGAATTTCACTGCTCCTTATTCCCTACCTGCTCTTTCAAGTATGACTGTTACTTGTCAGTTCCCACGAGGTTACTGTGTAAAGCTCAGATACACAGTGAATCTTTTTTCAACCCTTTAAAAACCAAAAGCTGAGTAGCAAAGCTCAGTCAGAACCCTGATTCTGGTCTGAGGTGAAGAGGAACAGGGAATTTGAGGAAATAACTGTGCAAAGAGTCTTAGACATGGAGAGAATAAGAAGCTGGTGGAGTTTTATTTGCATGATAATCAGCATGTGTGTCAGTTGTGCAAGGGCAGGGGGAGCAGAGTGAAATGCTGTGTTTGATGACAAAGCAGTGTTGGAGACGTTCAGGTGGGGAACAGTAGTGACTCTGTCCCAAATCTGCTGTGAGCTGCCTGTACTCAACTCTTCAACTGCTCTGTTTCCTCCTTACGTAGCTGCTACAGGTCATAGCTTAATACATCCTGTGTTAGATATCTCAAAGTTAAACATAATTGACAAGTGGGAAAATATTTTGAGGTGACAAGAGAAAATATTTTTATCTCATAGTGATGTGCTTGGGGTGCTCCTGTTGAGAGAAAATGGCTCTCCCTCGAGTTCAGGGATGGGCCAGCATGTTCCTGTTTCTTTAAAGCTGAGTTCAGGAGAGAAAGTGTTACTCTTATCATTGAGGCGATTAACTTATGAAGTGACTTTGCTGGCTCAAAATAGTAAAAGGAAATATTAAGTTCTTTCATTTGTCTTACACATTAGCGTCAGTGTTGGTGCTTTTGGACGTATCGAGTCCGGAGTTTAGCAGGATTGAGTTCCTCAGTAAAACCCTGGATGAGAGTGAGTTTTTTTACTCATTTGCTTTTGGGAGACCTTTGTGAAAACAAAGGTTGAAGAGAGCATCTCTGAGTTCTCAGGCAGTGCCACAGAAATCTTGGCTCTGAACATATGATGTTAAGTAATTCCTATTAATTTCTGTAAAGTTGGGGCTTGTCTAGCTCCAAACCTGTTGCTTTCCTGTAAGTAGAAGTTAGAGTGTCAAACTAGCTATTTCTGGAGGGTGCCAGAGCCATCTTGAGAGACTCCCTGGATTTCAGTGTGGCATAAAGTCCTCTGGGAGCTGTGTGTGGCACGATTCAACGAAAAATGGAGCAGAGCCTGCTGCAAGCCAAGCTTTTAGCTGGGAACCGAATGTGCCTTTGATCTCATCTGCACTGGGCTGGTGTGTTTGGGGCTGGGCAGTACGAGGCTGCTGCTCACAGGTTCAAATTACTCAGGATAATGTCCATTAGCAGGGCTGAAACCACACCCTGGAGGGCACCTGGATTTGAATGGGAAATAACAGGTGTTTTTCATGTAAGCAAATCTTGGAAAGTCTGAGACTTCCCTAATTGTCAAATTAGGCATTCGGTTTTTGTAACCTAAAGGCTATTTGGATGCTAAAAGGAGATCAAGGCATGGAGCTGGGTTTTTTTTTTTTCCCCTCTGGATTTGAAACCTGCTTGTGCTGTCACTGTGCTATAAAAAGCTTCTATTGATTACTTCCCATTTTCAGGTAATTTTCAGTGTGTGCTGACAGTGTTGGAGAAGTTAGTGTTTTGAGGAATAGGCCTTAAATCTGTGTTTGCAATTTCTTGGAATACTGTGAAGTGTGGAACTTTAAATTGTAGGAGTAAAGCTGTTTTCATGGCTTGTAAGTTTAAGGAAAGCAGTCAAGGACACTCGTGATTTTTGCAGTGTGTTTCCACTGGATCCTTTTCTTTCTTATTCTCCTTCTCTCTGCATTTTTTCCCCAAATTCTCTCTGTAGCACTCTAATAAGGATTAAGTATGTTACACAGGCAGGAAAAATCCACGTTGGAGATAGCTGATAGCAGAAGATGGTGTTTGGATGCAAGATAGTGGATTTTAAAGCCTGAGCAGGAGTTCCAGGGCTTCCCAGTGTCTAATCCCACACTGTATGTTGGGGGCACCACATGCTCTCCTCTTTCCATGGGAAGCTTTGTCTTTAACTTATCCTGACAATGAACAGATTTTTAGAGCCCTTGTAACAAAGGTGTTCAAGGCTGGGCCTGTTTATCTGTCCAGCCCGAAGGCAGGGAGGAGTGGGGCATGGGAAGTCTAAGCTGCCTTTATTCCCAGTCCCTTAAAATTGGTTCAATTCCTTCTAACAATTCAGTGCTTATGTTTTTGTGGTTTTATTTCAGAATAATGCATACACTGCAATGTCTGATTCCTACTTACCAAGCTACTTCAGTCCCTCCATTGGATTCTCCTACTCCTTAGGTGAAGCTGCCTGGTCCACAGGGGGAGACCCCCCCATGCCCTACCTGACCTCGTATGGACAGCTGAGCAACGGGGAGCCTCACTTCCTCCCTGACGCCATGTTTGGGCAGCCAGGGGCCCTTGGCAGCACTCCATTCCTCGGGCAGCATGGCTTTAACTTTTTTCCAAGCGGGATTGACTTTTCGGCTTGGGGGAATAACAATTCTCAGGGACAATCCACTCAAAGCTCTGGCTACAGCAGCAACTATGCCTATGCTCCCAGCTCACTGGGAGGGGCCATGATTGATGGGCAGTCGGCCTTTGCCAACGAGACCCTGAACAAGGCTCCGGGCATGAACACCATCGACCAGGGCATGGCAGCCCTCAAGCTCGGCAGCACGGACGTGGCGAGCAGTGTCCCTAAAGTCATCGGCTCAGCCGTGGGCAGTGGATCTATCACCAGTAATATCATGACATCAAACAGTTTGCCTCCAGCAACGATTGCACCGCCAAAGCCGACCTCATGGGCTGACATTGCCAGCAAACCTGCCAAGCAGCAACCTAAACTGAAGACCAAGAATGGCATTGCAGGGTCAAGTCTTCCGCCACCTCCCATAAAACATAACATGGATATCGGAACTTGGGATAACAAAGGGCCTGTGGCAAAAGTGCCATCACAGGCCTTGGCCCAGAATCTTGCTCAGCAGCCAGCGCAGGTGTCTCCACAGCCCATGGGCCAGCAGATCAATAGCAGCCCACCAGTGACCCAGACTCCGGGTGGACAGCAGCCGCAGGTGCTACCACCGCCAGCCCCGCTGCCTGTGCCACCAGCACAGCCTACCCGCTGGGTTGCCCCTCGGAATCGTGGCAATGGCTTCGGCCAGAATGGAGTGGACGGTAATGGAATGGGACAGGCTCAGTCCACTTCCGGTTCTCCTTCAGAGCCACACCCGGTCTTGGAGAAGTTGAGATCTGTCAACAACTACAACCCCAAGGATTTTGACTGGAACCCAAAGCATGGGCGGGTTTTCATCATTAAGAGTTACTCTGAGGACGATATCCACCGTTCCATTAAATACAACATCTGGTGCAGTACGGAGCATGGCAACAAGAGACTGGATGCAGCCTATCGCTCCATGAATGGGAAGGGCCCGGTATATTTACTGTTCAGTGTCAATGGTAGTGGTCACTTCTGCGGCGTAGCAGAAATGAAATCTGCTGTGGACTATAACACTTGTGCAGGTGTGTGGTCCCAGGACAAGTGGAAGGGACGTTTTGATGTCAGGTGGATTTTTGTGAAGGACGTTCCCAACAGCCAGCTGCGACACATCCGCCTAGAGAACAACGAGAATAAACCAGTGACCAACTCCAGGGACACTCAGGAGGTGCCTCTGGAAAAGGCTAAGCAGGTGTTGAAAATCATTGCCACCTACAAGCACACCACCTCCATCTTTGATGACTTCTCACACTATGAGAAACGCCAAGAGGAGGAGGAAAATGTTAAAAAGGTAACATGTTTGTGTGTCTTGTCTGAGTTCTACAGGACAAGAGGTGGTGGGGGCTGCCTTGCACTGGACAAGCTCTGGGGTGTGCAGGGGTGGACTTGTGGGCATTAGCCTGCCTTTTGGCTCTCTGCCTCCTCGTACCTGGAACCCACACCCAAATAGTAGTCCCCCTTTATTGAGGAGTATGTCCAGAGAAGCCACCAAGGTGATTAGAAGGATGGAGCACCTCTCCTGTGAGGAAAGGCTGAGACAATTGGGATTGTTCAGCCAGGAGAAAAGGCTGACCTAGTTGTGTCCTCCTAGAGCCTGATGGGAGTCCACAGGAAAGATGGGGAGAGACTGTTTGCAAGGGCCTGGAGAGACAGGACAAGAGAGAATGGCTTTAAATTGAGAGAATAGGTTTCAGTTGGATATTAGGAGAAAATTGTTCCCTGTGGGGGTGGGGAGGCCCTTACATAGAGTGCCCAGGGAAACTGTGGCTGTCCCATCCCTGGAAATGTCCAAGGCCAGGTTGGACAGGGCTTGGAGCTGCCTGGGCTAGCAGAAGGTGTGCCTGCCCATGACGAGGAGTTAGAATTAGATGATCCTTAACATCCCTTCGAATCCAAACCATTCCATGATCCTATGAAATGCCAGAGCAGGGTGAGGAGTCTTGCCCAGACCCTGTCTGCGATTGACTGCATGTTGGTTACACTGAATCTCAGCCTTTGCTGTGCCATTATCAGCTCCTAGATCGGAGCAGTCTGAAGGTGGAGACCAGCAACGCATTTGGGAAGTTGTTGGAAATCAGAGCTGGGTCTTAGAACAGCTGCTAATCCACCCCCTGGCCACAGTGGGGTCAGCATGACAGATGTCTCCCTCCACTTGTAAAACCTTCAGGAACAGCGGTTCCTGTCCCTCCCCAGGCAATCTATCCCTCTCCTTAATTATCTTTCCTGTAAGGAGGCTTTGTCTAATGCCCAACCTAAATCTCCCTCACTGTGATTGATTGAAGTCTGTGACTGTTTGTCCTGTGGACATGGTCATTGCTCGTTGCTGTGTTTGGGGGCATGGTGGGCTGTCACCTGCATGGCACTGCCAGCAGTGTGGCACATGAGCTAAGCTCAGAACTTGCAGCTGCTCTCAAATCCTCCTGTCATCATCTACTCCTGAATGATGCATTAATTGAAAATCCTGTCCCAAATTCAGGCTTTGAATCTTACTTGGGTTCAGCTGTAGTAAAATCACCTGGGGCTGCCCTTACCCTCAATGTGGGTCTGACTTAGGTTTGATCAAAATTATAATTATAAAAATTAGCAGTAGCAGAGCTGGTGGGGAGTTTGCCAAGTTTCCTGATGATCTCTTTCGTTTGAGCAATGGGAAATTTTTCACCCAATACTTGAAGAACAGAATCAGGAGCTGCAGCTGCTCAGTGTGACAGTGAATGCAGTTTTTAATTTTTTATATATATTTTACATGGACCATCATATAAATAGTAACACGTAAGCACAAAGGTGCTCACTTGCAGTGCTTGGAGAATGTCTATAAAAGAGGAATAATAAATGGTGAGGTGTGAAGGTGAGGGCCTGATTGTTTTGTGTGATTTCACCTCCTAGAATTTTCACTTGTTATCCAGCCTTTATTTTCTGTGAGGGTGGTGAGACTCTGGCACAGGTTGGCCCAGAGAAGCTGTGGCTGCCCCATCTGTGGAAGTGTTCGAGGCCAGGTTGGATGGGGCTTGGAGCAGCCTTGTTTAGTGGAAGGTGTCCCTGCCCGTGGCAGGGGGTGGAAGAGGATCATCTATAAGATGCTTTCCAAACTAAATCACGGTGGGATTCTGTGATATCCTCCAGACCTGACTTCAGGAAGCAACAGTTAGCATTGTTAGAGAGTCAGACCGTGGCACAGTGGGAGAATGCAGGGGAAGGGGGAAAATGCTTCTTAAGGACAGGTTAGGCATGGATGGATGAAAAGAATTAATACTAGTACGGGTAAGGAGAAGGAGGAGGAAAAGAGAGAAGGCAGCTTTGGGAAAGGCAGACAGAATGATGGGCTCTTCTGGAAAGCTGCTGTGTTTGCTCTGTAAAGTCTGAAAGTCAGGAATATACTAGAAATGAGGCTTAGCAGTTTTCTTAAAGCTGTAAACTGTCTTTATTCATCTTCCCACTTGCATTTTGAAGTCTCCTCCCCTTGCTTCTTGAGATGTGCTGGTGTGGAGAGTTGAAAGAAGCAGGCATAGTCTGAGTGCCAGCGCTGCCTTTCTGAACCATGTTAGAGTGGATGCAGCAGCAGTTGATTAGGAGAGTGCTCCTTCTCTGCAAAGGAACTTAGTCATAGGTCTTGGGAATTCACAGAAGAGAAGGGAGTTGTGTAAACACAGTTGGTGTTTGCTCTTTGCTATTTACTCACCCCGTGTCTCATGCTCCAGGCCCGTGTAACATCCGGTACCACAGAGGTGACTCTCTGGGCCATGGTCATTCTTACAGCAGCAGTTTGACCTCCTTGGTAACTCACTAGCATAACCTGGAATGTGGTTAAGGTTTCTGTAACTTTTCTTTCATGGTTTCATGTATTTTTCCAGTTATTTTTGCTTAAGGAGGGTTTTCTTTTTTCTTGGAGTGATTTGTACCATGGGACTAGAGGTGCCAAAAAGCCCAAACCATGCTCTGTCTGCTTGAAGCATCTCAAGTAATCACCTGAATTAAAAAAATATATGAGGAACCGGAGTTGAAGCACTGGAAAGCTAAAATGCTGCTCTAACAGCAGTGCCCTACCTGCTTTTTGTGCTGCTTTGTGCTGGGGAAATCCCATTGCTCCCAGCTCTTTTCTCTCTCCTCTGCAGTTGTGCTCCTTAAAGCTTAAATGTTTCAAGTTTTGGCTTGTTTAGAACTTTTCCCAAGCTGAAATTGTTTCACTGGGCTTTGACTTGCCCGAATCTTTCTCATTTGCAGTTTGATTCCTGCTTGCTGCCTGAGTAGATGGATGATCTCTTGTGAAAGTCTGGGAACTCTTGAATATTCTTTTATACTTCTCACTGTTAGTGATTTCTTCAGAATCCCCTAAAGCAGGTCCAAGAAATTGTATGCAAAATGTATAGTGTTTATACTGTTTCCATTGTCCAGGGAGAGGGGTGGATAGTTAGTTCAGTGTTGAAAACACTGAAATAATCATCTTTCTTTTCCTTTCCTGTTGCCTGTGTCCATCCTGTTCCTCTAAAGCTAATCCCTCTTCCTTTTCTGTGTTGCTTGGCTCTACTAATCTAGTTTTTAAAAAGATTTGAATATTCTCCTGACCCAAAATGGTGGAGCTGACTTGCAGTTCAATCCTGCCTGGAGCAGTCTTGAAACCTGTAGCAACTGCTTTTATGGTAGAGCTTGTCACTGACTTCTTCCATGTAAGAATTATTTTATCTTTGCTTTAAACAACTGAAACAACATCACACATCCCTGCCCATGGTCATGCACTTGGATTTCTAGGAATGCTGCAGTGACCTTGGTGTAAAGATCTCCCATAATGATCTGCTTGGTGTGAAAGGTTGATAGCTAGGAAATGCAATCAGTGGAAACTCTAAGGGAAGTTTATTTTGCTTCTTTCTGTCTGCCCAGTCTTGAGCTATTTGGCTACTCACAGACTCCAGGGATTTTAGGAAGGCTGTCTCATGAAAACCAGTCCTGTCTAGAGTGCTTAGTGCTCAGGTTGGAGCTGAGAAGAGGCACTTTGCACTGGGACTTTGGGTGTTGAGTCAGGCTGAGCTGTGCAGGATGGGGAGGGCTTGGTGGGCTTTGTCATGCTGAGAGTCAGCCTCAAAGCACAGAGGTAGGATTGGCCAGATTTGATCTGTTTTTCTGGAACTGTGCTGCTTTGTGCCTCAGCTGATGCTGAGGTTAAAGGAGTATTAATAGTGGCAAGTGTTATTGTCTCTTTGGAACATGTTATTTAAAGGAAAACTGAGGGGTGTTGTATGAGCCTGTTTGAAATGGGCAGGCTATTTCACAGTCACTGGAATACATGAATGCTTTCTGATGGATTTTACAAAGCTCTTCTTTTCTTCCCAATTTGTAATCTCAGAGGGGAGGAGAGAGAATATTCTCGAGAGGATGGACCAGCACTCTTTATTCCTCCTGTTGGAGTTGTCCTGGAGAATGCTGCATTTGCTTTGGCTTTACCATATTCCACAAGACAGTATTTCTGACTAGAAGATTCAATTCCTGGATATTCTATATCCAGGCGAAGCCAACTGTTCTCTGTGGCAGCAAGGGAACACTCCTTCCACTCACACAGTTGCTTTCATTCAATGATCCCAGGGTTGTTTGCTGTTTTCTGCTCCAAATCCTGGCCATAGTGAAATTAATTGATTGATGCACCGAGACAGAATTTCTGCTGTGGTGTTCAGCAATGCACATGATTTCAGTTTATTTCCAGGCTGTTTAAATCCTGTAGGTCTGTGTCCATGCTTGTATATTTGCCCATGAGTGGAGGAAGCAAACCATCCTGCTTATTCCGGTGGCTTGGCACTAGCTGTTTGTAAGGAATACTTTGCTTATATTTTTAAGCCAGCCCTTAATGACACTCAAAGATTTTTGCTTGTCTTCTAGCTGTGTCTAAAGACTGAAGAAAACTGGAGGGAAGACTTAGATCTCTCTGATGCTCTAAACTGTGTTTTCTGCTGTGAGACAGGGAGTTGTGTTTCCTCCTCCCTAAAACAGGAGCAGCTGGGAACCTTTTCACTGCAACTGAAGTGGGATCAGAGCAGTGGAAGAGCAAACCAGTCGCACTTACCTTGTAGTCTTGTTTCTCACTATTAGTTTTGTGTTAGAAGTCTTTAAAGTAATATTTTAATGTACTGTTTGTTAATATTTAAAAATAACATTTAAAGTTGACTTGTTGATATTGGTTTAAGGGCCTGTTGAGATGCACAGTTTAAATTTTTTCAATTGTTTTATCCCTGTCCATGGCAGGGGGTTGGAACTAGAAGATTTATAAGGTCCTTTCTAACCCAGGCCATTCTAGGATTCAAGAACTGGGATGGGTGTTGGGTTAGACAGAGAGTGGAGGCCATCTGCAATGAGGTTTTGCACCAATTAGAGGTATGGCCTTGAGCAGGGGGAGTTTATTCCACACCTGGTTCTTGTGAACTTGTTCCCAACCTACTTCTTGCCCTCTTGATGTGGGCAAAGCTTCATGTCCCCCCATTCCAGGTTCTCTCAGCTGGATGATTTCAGCTCTGAGCTGCAGAATACCCTGAACTAATTGTTGTTATAAATATGTTAATTAAGTTAATTATGAACATATTAATGACTTCAAATGAATGTCATAAAATTAAAAAGTGTAGGGTTTTTCTTCCCTTCGACAGATGAATTAAAATGGGGAAATGACCTTAAACTGAAGTAGGGTAGTTTTAGATTAGATATTAGAGAGAAATTAGTTTTTGTAAAGGTGTTGAGGTCCTGGGAGGGGTTGCCCAGAGAAGCTGTGGCTGCCCCTGGATCCCTGGAAGTGTCCAAGGCCAGGCTGGATGGGGCTTGGAGCTGCCTGGTCTTGCAGAAGGTGTCCCTGTCCATGGCAGGGAGTGGAATGGGGCAGGCTTTCAGGTTCCTTCCACCCCAAACCAGTCTGTGATAAATTGCATGTATATGGCTGGTAAATTCACTAGAAACACAGTGAAGGGCTTGGAATGCAGAAGAGAGTGTGTAATGTGTCAGCAATGGGGATTGCTTTAGTTTTTTTCCTCTTATTTTTTCTTCCGAGAGTTCTGGATAACTTGCTGGCACCGAGGTTAAGAGCTACTGATACAGGTACGTGTTTCAGGTTATTTTATTAACAGCTGCTTCCCCAGAAAATGTACTTATCTTCCAAGCAAATGTCTTTGCTGGCTGTTTCATTCAGTGAAACCTCCAGGGCAAGGTCTAGTTCAGTTTCCTGGATTTTTCCCTAGTGCAGAAGTACAGTGGGTCACAAGACATTGCTGAAAGCCGATTAGGATCTCAAGAAAGCAGTTGAAGCACATTGATCTGTGGGCAGTCCATCAAGAACAGCTCCATGCACGGTGTTCCTTCCTTGTTCTTACTGAAACTGTAATTCTGTAACAGCTTTTTGCCTGAAAGAAGCTGCTTTCTTCTTTTCTGTCTCAGGTTTATGAAGCTCTTGTTTTCTGCTGTGTGGTCATTCTCACTGCAATTAGTCCTCTCATTTTCCTGTGTGTTCTGGTTTGTACCTGGTATTAATTGTGCTGTCTTATGGCTTTGTGAGTTAATAACTAATTCCTTAGCGGTGCAAACCACTGGAAGCGTGGCAACCAGAACAGTGCCAGCACCCTGCTCTACCACAGTAGTTCCTAAGGAAGTCTCTGTTAAACAAAAATGGTCATTATCCAAACTGATGGCTGGGATAGAGAATTGTACATAGCTCCTTCCAGTGACCAGTATGAGCCTTTTTATTTGATGTATAAGTCACATAACAGTGTGTTTGAGCACACAGAGTTTTGAGTGTTTGGAAATTTCTGGTTCTTTGTAATTAGATTTGTTTTTTCTTAAAAGCACAATGCTGAGCTGCTTTTTTGTGTGGTTAACTGCAGAGCTATGGTAGTATAATTCCAGTTTGGAAAACTTAGATAAAATCTACCTAAAACTCTTGTCTCTTGTTTCTGATCTTGGGGGAAAAGGAAACCGCACTCTTTAGTTTCCTTCTTTGTATCTGTGCACAGTGGGGGAAGCGCTGCTCTCTCCATCTCAGCTCTGTTATTTGTGGTACTGTCTGTAAAATACCTTCAAAGAATTTCCGATCATCATCTCAAAATTAAGGCAGTCGAGAAGCCCCGTTCCATCAGCTGTAGCCTGATTTAGAGTTCAGCTGATTCCAGAGCCATGTTCTTAATACACTTAGAGGAGACAAGGGAAAAAAAAAAAGAAAAGATGAAATTCAAAACTCTGTTCCAGTAAATGTGGCTTTGTGTTCCCTTTCAAGTGACTGTAAAATGACAGGACATGCTATAGGGAGTTTGTGCGTTTGTATAACAGCACAGTGGTATTTTTTTCCAGGGTGATATTTGCTTTTCTTCAGGGTAGCAATTTCCTCGAGTTCCAACTCTGATGGTTAATGGTCAGTTTGGAACCCATAATCTTGGAAATAGAGTAGGGATTTTCTGCACACACATTGCTTAATTATTCTCAACCAGGTTGACCAAGTGTCCTGTAAAGTTCAGCAGCTTTTTCTCACAAAGTTGTCCACCTAGTCAACTGCTGTTTTTATTAATTTGAATAGATTAATATCATCAGTAAACTTGGTCACTGTTATTCACTCCTCCTAGATGTTTTATGAATATATGGAGCCACAAATTCCACTGAAGCTCTGTGGATTTTCAGTCATTGGAATTACACCTGCATGGTGTGACAGAGGGCACTGCCAAGACTTTACAGCAGTGAAGATTTTGAAACATTAAGGTGGAGTTCCTTCCTTTTCTAAAGAGTTTTGTGGCACTCATGTTAAAACTTCTTGCCTGAGCAGTGGCTTAAGGTAACTGAAGAAATGAAATGCATTTCCCTTGTAGTGATGGTGAAGAATAAGAACCTTCCCAGTTGTTGAAGACTAGGAGAATTTTTTTTCTTCCTGATGGCTGGAAAGGACTTGGGTTATTTTGCTTGTGGCGAAGTCAGCCAGTCCATTTCCAGACTGTCTTGTGAGCCCAGCTGTCCTCCCTTGGAATGCTACTGGGAATCCTCTCAGCTTGTTCTGTCTCCTTTGCTCTAAATATTCATGCATGTTCTCAGCTTTTCACCATTCTGTTTCCTGCCTTGTGGGACAAGAGTCCCTATGTGAGAGTAATTCTATAGGAATTGTACTGCTTTATTCAGTCTCTTCTTGGCTCTTGCTTGTTCAGTGATGTGTTTGTCTTGTTTAGGGTTCTGTGGGTATTTAGGTTTGCCCTGTTAGATTTTGATCTGTAGAATAAAAGGCCTGTCCTGCTATGATGAAGAATCACTTTTATTTGCATTATCTCCTGTCTTCCTTGGTGCTGAGCCCCATTAAGTGAAAGGCAGGTAGGATGAAGGTGTCAGACTATAACCAAATCACTACCTGATTTTTATCCCCTTTTCTAGACTAGGATGTATCTTTGTTTGTAACCCTGATGGCTTTCTAATGCTGACAACAGGAAAGGTTGTGTTTGGTTTGTAATACTGGGCCTTGAGACTTCTTGTGGAGCATAATTCACAAGTGATGCATCATCCATTATTTGTGCTGTGTCTGTTGCTTGAGCAGATCCTGCTGGGAGGGCCATGGGCTACAATAACACCTGATTTCTAAGGCAGTCATCTAAGATACCTGCCTTGGAGACAGGGGCACATGGAAATCCTGCTGAGTTGCTTGGCTGAGGTTGCATCAAACAGCTAAGTCTAACACCACAGGCTGACTGGGGCTGTTGAGGTGCTTGATCAGTGAGAGTGTGTGTGAGTGTGTGTATACTAAGGCCAGGGTTTGATTGCAGGCTCTCCAGGAAATGGTCCTGGGCCCCAAGGCTGCCAGAGCTCCAGAAGCATTTACATAACGCTGTCTCACACAGAATGGGATTGTTGGGGTGTCTTGGATCCTTCCGCTCCACTCAGATGAGACCATACAAGCAGTGCTGCATTCAGCTATGGGGATTCCAGCATCAGAAGTATGTGGAGCTATTGGACCAAGTCCAGAGGAGGCCACAGAGATGCTCCAAGGGCTGGATCTGGCTGGGGGAGCTGGGGGTGTTCACCTGGAGAAGGCTCCAGGGGGGCCTCAGATGCCTTTCTAATGCTTGAAGGGACTCCAGAAAAGCTGAAGAGGGACTTTGGACAAGGGATGGAGGGACAGGACACAGGAAATGGCTTTCCACTGTTAGAGGGCAGGGTTAGATGGGATATTGGGAAGAGATTGTTATTGTTCTCGGGGAAGATGGTGAGGCTCTGATACAGGTTGCCCAGAGAAACTGCGGCTGCCCCATCCCTGGAACTGTTCAAGGCCAGGTTGGACTGGGCTTGGAAGAACCTGATCTAGTGGAAAGTGTGCCTTCCCATGGCAAGATAATCTTCCAACCCAAACCAGTTGGATTTTGTGATTTTTGGATCAGGGCTCCACCTCCTTCCATATCCAGTACCCTTTCTTCCATTCTCCTCTGGCTTGCTCCTTGAGACAGCCCCTTGACTGAAGGGAAATGGGGACCTTTTGGGGACCCCCTTCCCCAATCCTGGTTTACAGCAGGTCTGAAGTGGGAATATTCACTTTCTCTCTAGCTTGGTGACATGGGGGACATCTACTCTATCCTCTGTTCTGACACAATGGTATTTAAGGGAGGATTTTCCCTGGGGTTGGCTCCTTAGTAGCTGCATGCAGGCCTTGGGAACAGCATCACCTCAGTGGGAAGAGGTGATTGATTAGGGTCCAGCTGCTCAGCCAACAGTGATATGTGCAGCAGGACTCTTTGCCACTGTCCCAGCCCAGGGCACTGGCCCTGGAGATACAAAGGGGGTGATTGAACATGGCAGCCAGCTTATCCCACGGTGTGCAGTTGGGAAGTGGTGGCATTAGCTCGGGCAGTTGCTTTGCAAAGGGATGCATGACATTGCCATCTGTCCCTGTGTAGCATAACATGCTGGCTGCGGAGCCAGGAACAGGGCTTGGCACCTTCCTTTGGATTTGTGGCTCTTCTTGCAGTGCTTGTTGTGCTCCATGTTCAGGCCTGGTTCTGCTTCCCACCCTGGTAGTTGGATTTTGCTGTGGTGCAGTGGTTTATTTGGCAATGAAAACACCTGCAACAGACTTGGGCAGATTTATAGGAAAAGAGGGGGATTACAGTAGTTTCACGATTATAAGCTGTACCATTTTGACTAAAATTTTGGTCCGAACCCAGAAGTGCAGCTTACACTCCAGAGCGGCCAATACATGAATGATGTTCAGAAATTTGCCAAGCCGGAAGTGTGAGCCCGCAGCAGCCCTGAGCCGGAGCCCTCCCGGCCCTGGTGGTGGAGCCACTTCCCCGACAGTGGGGTGGTGGGACCTCCGCCCGCAGGGCCCCTCCAGGTGGCTCCGCTGGGCTCACAGCCCCCAACACCGGTGGGTCTGGGCTCCATGCTCCCGCCCAGGGCAGGGCACTGGCCCGGCTAGCGAGCAGCGGGGCCCGTCTGGCGCCGGGGCCACCCCAACACCAGGGCAGGCCGGCACAGTGCTCGGGAGGGATCTGCCACTTGCCAGGAAACTTTCCCGCCTGCAGCACCGGCCGCCTCCAACAGCCCAGCCCGGGACAGCAGGTCCCCAGCCCGCCAATAAAACCCGATTGCGCCATTGTTACTAATTAGTTACTTTGTTGCATGTGGGTCCTCGCTGCAAACCAAAGTGCGGTTTATAATCAGGTGCGGCTTATATATGGCTACAGAATGAAAAGTTGCTGGCAACCAGAAGTGCGGCTTATAATCGTGAAATTACTGTGAATTGACTCCTGTTGGGTAACTGTTCTTGATGAGAACGTGTGCCTTGATCTGATCCCTGTCCCCAGAAGACAGCAGAGGATCATGCTGGCCTTGCCTTGCATCCTATAGAGGAATTGGTGGTCAAGACTCCTTGGGTGTGTGGCTGAGAGGCCAAAGCCAGTGATGTTGTTCTGAGGTGGAGGCCAGGCCTCCCTTTTTAAGAAGTTTTCTAAGGATAGATGGCTGCACATGCTGTTCTCCCAGGATTGAAGCTATATGGGGATGGGCTATCCCTGGATTTAGCAGTGGCAAAGGATGGGGTTTCCTGTAGCAGCCTGTGTGCTTGTGGCAGAGATTGTATGAGCTGCCAAGATGGGAAGGTACCTCCCATCACCAAGTTAGCATGGGACCTTGAGAAGCAGAGAGGGGACTCTTGCTGTCTCCTTATTCCAGGGGATACAACTCCAGGCAGAGCAGCTGACACGCAGGAAACGTCCTGAGCTGAACCAAAGCACAGTTTGAGCCCAGACAGCATCTCCTGTTGGAGTGAAGGGGGAAAACGTGCTCTAGCTGTGGGTACCTGGTGCAGGCTATGGCTTTGCTGGGAAAGTGGGGATGGGCTTGGCACCTCTTGGACTGCCTGGGTAGTGATGGACTCACTCCACAGGAGCTGGAGCCCCACAGTGCATGTCGTGCCCAGACTACAGAGGCTTGCCTGTCCTCAAGGAAGAGGCAGCAGCTCAGGGCCCTCTGGCTGCTGACATGCTTCATTTCTGAGGTGGTGTCTTTCGATCTGGGAATAATGCTTCAAACACCTTGTAACCCTCTGGGGAAGCATGGACCTGCTTCTGTGAGGGCTTCTCCATTAAACCCAAGCAGAATCCAGAAGAGATGGGCAAAGGTGCTGAGAACAGCAGAGGGGGTTGCAGCCTTTGGTGTCTGGGAATATTTGCTGCTGCACTGCCTCTTTGTTCTGGTGCAGGTGTTAGGAGAGGGTGTGTCCACAGTGCTGGAGAATACCCAGGGGTGGTAGCAGCAGTCAGTGGGAAATTCCTGTGAAGTTCTTGGTTTTTTGAGTGAGATGCCATCAGGTAATGTCAGAGGTATCAGGGAGGTTTTCTGCTGGGGGCTGGGATTGTTTCAGTCCCTGCAGACCAAGGCTGATGTCAGTACTCCCTGGATTTGAGCTCCAGCCTGCTTTGATGCCTACACAGGAGTTCAGGAGTTTTTTCATAGAATCATGGAATGGTTTTGGTTGGAAAGGACCTTAACAACTATCTCATTCTACTGCAGACACACTTTCCAGTAGACCAGGCTGCTCCAAGCCCCATCCAACCTGGCCTTGGACACTTAGAAGGATGAGGCAGCCACAGCTTCTCTGGGCAACCTGTGCCAGGGCCTCCTCACTCTCACAGGGAAGAATTTATTCCCGAGATCCCACCTGTTCTCTGGCAATGGGAAGCCATTCTTCCTTGTTCTGTCTGTCCATCCCTTGTCCACATTCCCTCTTCAGCTCTCTTGGAACCCCTTTAGGGCCCAAAAAGGGCCTCAGAAGTCTGCCTGGATGAACATCCCCAGCTCTCTCAGCATATCTCCAGAGCAGAGGAGCTCCAGCCCTCAGAGTGTTTCTGTGGCTTTCTCTGGACTTGATCCAGCAGCTCCACATCCTTCTGATGCTGGAATCTTCAGAACTGGATGCAACACTGCAGGTGGTGAATCACCTGAGATGAGAAGAAAATGAGGAGCTGTTTGACCTCAGCAATGTCACATCTCTGCAATGACTGGGAGCAGTAGCAGCACTTCTTTTGACAAGAATAATGCTCTTCCCCTGGCTTTGCTGGCTATGGAAGAGGCTCCATGGGGGAGCCATGTCTTGGAATGCTGGTGTGTAATAGTGGTGAATGAAACGGCTCTCAGCTAATACAATCTCTGTTACTTCTTTTGCAGGAACGCCAAGGCCGTGTCAAGTAAAAGGCCATTCCTCCACCACGGATTGCTGCGGAGATTCCATCTCAGCTGTCTTTCAGAGAGAGAAAGGGGCAAGAGTATTCCAGAGAGACTTAGGACTTTTTTTTCTTAACTCCTTTGACTTCAGAAAGACTTATACAAACTTCCAGTTTAAAAAAAAAGTATTGGAGTATCACAAGACATAGGACTAAAAAAACAAAAACAGCAACAAAAAAAAAATCCCTTCTAGGTAGAGTAGAGGTAAAACCTATCCCCTTTCAGCTTTGGCTGTGAGCATACGCTTTGTTTTTTGTCTTTTTACTATGGTTTTTGGATTTTCAAGTCCATAAGTGGCATATACCTTTTTTCTTTCTTAATTTTTAAATCCCACCATTCCCCCTCCTTCCACCCTGTTGTGCTCCCTTCCCTGGTTTTGATGTTTGCACTTGGAACACTGAATTGTAACATCCACCATGCAAAGTGGAGTAACTTTTTTTTTTTCTTCCTTTCCCTGGGCTGAAAGAGGAGGAGTTCTGTGAGAAAGTCAGGGGTTTGGCCTAAGAAGAATTGAACAGAAAATTGTCCATGAGGTTATGTCTTAAAGGTGGTTCTTTTTTCTCTGACCCTTTGTTACTCACAAGTCAAGTACTAGGAGTCCTAAGAAATGTTCTTGTGCATTATATGGATTTAAAGATTAGGTCTGGATGAATTTGATTTTTTGGAAGCTGAGAACGGTGGTAAAAACTTTATTCATTTACGGGAGAATTAATTTTGGACAATAAAAAGCCCAAAACAAACCAAGAAAGAAATACTGTAAAATGTGTAGTGACTATGTTTCAGTTTCTTGTTAAGCCAATGAGGAATGGGCGTTGCCTTTCTTTTCATCATTAATCACCTCTCAATAATAAATGTGAGATCCTGTTGAGCATCACTGTTGTCTCCTGCTCCCTTTCCCCTGCTGTCAGCTCCTTGGATTATAGCTATTGAAAAAATACCTGAAAATAAGGAGTGGAGAGGTGATTTCTCCTCAATTTGAAGGAGGATGCTCTCACCTTGGCATCCCTAGCTTAATCCTAAGGCTGCTCCAAGCCGTTTGGTATTGTTGTGGCTCCCTAGTGGCCTTGCTCCAAGTGTGAGGGGCAGAGAGCCCACCTGGCATTGCTCCCAGGATTCCTTCACACCTCATGGGTAAGTTGGGGATGATCCAGCTCCTTCCAGGTGTGGGAAATGCAGACACCTTGCAGTCCAAATCATCTTCCCTGGGAAAATCACTTGTCAAGAAAATAATACAAAACCCTTCTTCTTTTCTCATCATGGACCCTGCTGCTCATTTTTGGTGGACTCCACCTCTATCCAGCAGCCATTGCTCCAGGAGCTGACAGCTGACCAGTCTGGCAAGTGCTGCTCTGGAAATGATGTCGGGTGGCTTGGGGGCACAGCCAAGGTCCCCCAAGTCAGGGGGCCCAAGTACCAGCAGACTTGCTGAAGGAACTCGCTGTGTCTGTAATGGAATAAAGCCTTATTGGCTGTCTTGTCCCTCCCTTTGCACTGGATAAGGGGCTGTGAAGGAGCCCGGGGTAGGAGGTGATGCAGAGATGGCATAATTTGGGGCAGCCAAGTGTCACTGGGAGAGTGAAGATGCAGTGGAGGAGAAGGTGAGTAGGTTATAAGAGGGGTTAGTTGGGAGTCTTCCCAAAAATGGGAGGTTACAGCCCAAAAATGCTTGGAAGTTGAGGGGGTGTGTTTGGGCAAAAATTACAAAAACCTACCTTTCTTACTTTTATATATATTTAAAAAATAATATTTTTTGTTAAAATTGATTTCAAAATGCAACTATGTATCTACTTTATTATATACAGGATTTTGGAGTGTAAGAAATTCCAAATATAGATATATAGGGTTTAAAAATCAAATACAACTTTTGTATATACAAATTAAACAATAAAGGGCCTGGAAATAGAAGAAACTATCTCTACAAAGGCAATAGAAATAGCTCTGACTATTCGGCGTTTTTTCTGTCTCAGTGTAACAGAGTCTGACATCTTGGCTGGGACTCAAATCGCTGCTGCCACCCGGTGATACGTACTGCATACTGCAGCTGCCCGGCGAGGAAATGTTACACTCAAAATGCCATTTCAATTAGAGACTCCTGGAAAAGCAAAGGTGAGGTGGGATTACCTGGGGTCCCAGGGGACTGAGGTGAAGGGGATGAAGATTCAGACAGCAAACATATTCCACTGCTTCTCATTCCAGCAAGGGGAACATCCCTGGAATTTTATGTCCAGTGTCTTCCAAGCCTCACAGGTGAACAAACAGGTACCCCAAGACTGATCTCCTTTGTACTTCCAGAAGTGCAGACCCACCAGGAGGACACATGTCAGCAACTATCTTCTCACTTGCCACTCTCCACATTCTTCCTTTCCAGTGGGATGCAGGTTCCAACCCCCCTGCCTCGCCCCAGAGGCAGGAAAACTGCCTTGCAATCAAGTACAAAACCTGCCTGACAAGCCCAGGATGCCAGGAGCCAGCAGCCATTTCTTCTGGACTTCCTGCTTACAGGCATTTTAAGCCTGCTTTGCCTTACAGGTGCTTTTCTGCCATGGGCATTCCCATCTTTTTTTAGCCTGGATCAAGTTTTGGAGAGCTGAGTTTCACGAGAACTTGTTCATATTTTGATTGTCTGTGACAGTTGGGAGCATCTGCGTTCCCTCACACTTTCATTCAGGAGAAAAAGACAACCCTTAGACACCTAGTGTTTAATCCCAGCAATCAAGGGGAAACTGCCTCACTCTGGGAAGAAAACCCCAAAACTGCCACTGACTGGCCTTGGGGAGAAAACCTTGCCCGTTCCACCAATCTGGCATGGAGCATATTCCATGGACACACCTGGAAGATTTCCCTGACTGTGACAGGGAATTGGAATGTGATATAACAGAAATAGAAAAATAGTTATAGTGTGTTAATATGTATTTGGCTTGTATTGTTCTGTATTTGCATTTGCTGCTGCATTTCCATGTATTGCTCTGTAGGTAAATTGGGCTTTTACCAGTGTGCATATGGATGGGATTTGTACTTGCAATTTCATATAATGTTTCCATGTGTGTTGCTGAAGTGTAAATAAAATTCATTCAATAAGGTTAAATCAGGACTAATAAAGATACCCCATCCCCCACCACCTTTGGCTCCCTTCTTTCTTTGGTGTGGTTTAGTAATTTTTTTCACTGTATTTCTTGCTTTGCTTCTCACTTACTTTTCAGTCTATTCCTCACTTTACTTTTCGATTTATAACTTAATTTCTCTCTAACACTGTCTCGCTAACATTCTCCTGGACAGGAACAGTGGCCCTTTTCCCTGTAAACAAAACTACCTTCCCCAGTTTCCTGATACCAGTTTGGAGGAGGCATTTGGCACTCCATATGCAGCCAGGGGTTCCGGTTCCAATTTAGGGGTTGCCAGTCCCAATTTTGGGGTTCCAAGTCCCCGGTTTGAGGTTCCCAGTCCCAAATTTGAGGTTTAAAGTCCCAATTTCAGGGTTCCCAG
>PYHW01009570.1:34248-44977 GCA_013186435.1 Turdus rufiventris | reverse complement strand
TCTACTACTGCTAATTTAATATAGAATTATTTACTATATTTTTTGGCATTTGAGGTCCAGAGAAGGAATATTCAAGGAATAATAATAAGAAGAAGAAGAAGAAGAAGAAGAAGAAGAAGTAATAGTAATAGTAACAGTAATAATAATTTAATACTAATACTAATAATACTACTACTAATAATAATAATACTTTAGTATAGAATTATTTACTATATTTTTTGGCATTTGAGGTCCAGAGGAGGAATCTTAAAAAAAAAAATAAAAAAAAAAAATTATTATTATTTAGTAATAGTAATAGTAATAGTAACAGTAATAATAATTTAATAATAATACTAATAATACTAATACTAATAATACTACTAATAATAATTTAATATAGAATTATTTACTATATTTTTTGGCATTTGAGGTCCAGAGGAGGAATCTCCAAGGTCAAGCACAGGATGGGAAGGACAGAGCTCTGAGCTCAGGAAGGGACATCATCACAATTATAATAATTCACTAATTACCCTGAGCCTCCAGGAAGAGGCAGCTCCTCCTGTCCAAGGTTTCTCCTCGTCCTCGCTCCAGCACAGCCACAAGGATGTGCAGAGCAGGGATTTGAGAAGTTTCACCCCCTTGGGCTGTCCCTGCTGCTCTTGCTGGGAATCCCATTCCCTGTGGGAGCCCTCAGAGCTCTCTTGGCTCAAACAGAGGTTCCTGTCACGGCAGGAACAGCTTCCAGCATCCCAGGCTGCTCCAAGCCCTGACATCCTTGGATCCATCCTTGGTTCATGCCCAGCTAACGGACAATTTGGGGAGAAATTAAAAAATGGGATTAGAAATCAAACCCAGTGAGAAATGCCAAAGTGGTTCTGCCTTGGAGGCACTGGGAATTACTGACCATGGATGCAGGGATGCAAAATTCCTCCTCCTGCTGTGGAAGTCTCACCAGGGTCACCTGAACCTCGTCCCTCTCACGGGTCCCAGATGCAGAATGGTTTGGAAAATGCGAAAAATATGTTTTACTGTTCTGGTAAAATTTAGAAGGTTTAATAAAAATACAATAGGAGACGCACAGAAAGCAAAGGGTGTTTGGCAAGTTGCTAAGAGCACACGGTTGCTTTGGGAATGCTTTTTAAAATACATTTTACAATACATTAACTTGTTGCATATCTATAGTTTTTTATGTATAGTTTAACCAGTTTAACATTTTTTGAGAACTATTTAACATGCCCACTTTTTGTTGTTTGTTTTTTTAGAGCATGCATGTGTTTGGTTTGTGCTTTTAGTTTTTTAAAATTATTTTTTAATTTGGGTGGTGGTTTTGGTTTTTTGCAGCTGGTGAGTGTTGACGATCATTGTGTCAGCTGCAGGGTTTTTATTCCACATTTACGAGCTGTTATTTTAACTAAGTGGGTAGTTTAAGCATACTATTTCAAAAAAACGTATGTCTAAGTTTTGCTATTAGAAAAAAACCTATATTCATACAGAAAAGCTGTTTTAACATTATACATACAGCATTTACTTCAATAGTTGTGAAAAGCCAACAATATGTTATGCACTTATAACAAATATATTATTTCAAACCCCAGCTTTGATCCTAAATACCTTCACTGTAGAAATGCTGAACAAACCTGGGCCACCGTGACTTGTCTGAAAAATCTAAACCATAATCTGTGTCATATCCACCAACCAAACAATGTTTAACTATTTTTCTCCATGTTTTACTACTTAGTCATTTTTCTCCATATTTTACTGTATTTTTCCTTACCTATTTTTCTACATATTTCTTAATTTAAACCCATATTTATAATAAGTACACCAAATAACCATTTTAAAATATTTTTCTACAACTTATTACAACCCTTCAAAACTACTAAAATACAAACTATACTAAATTTAAAAAAACAACATACCAAAATGAAAAAACCTAAAATAAAAATAAACAACAAAATTCTAAACAACAAACCACTGTACTTAAAAAACTCATGCAAAACACGTAACATAAAAACGCCAATCAAAAAACACATAATCACATAGGCAATAATCTTGAAATATATAATTAAAACTAAAAATAAACCAAAAATCAAATTCTGCATAATCATATTAATTTACTAGCCAAAAATCCTATTTCTCCCACAGTTCATTTTTGGATATTTTCTGGAGGTTGGCCTGGAGGATCACTCTTGTGCCAAAACAATGAAGAATTAATTCAAGAATTTCATTTTCCACCTTAAAAAAAAACCCTGGATCTGCTTTTATGCAAAGCTAAAAAAAGATTTATGCTTTGAAACCTCCCAAGAAAATCTCCCAGCCATGCAAACCATACCCACAGCTCATTTTCTTGTTGCAGCTTTTTAATTTTCCTTCTGCCATATGCCTCCAGTTGTGTCTGAGTTAATATAATTCATAAAGGCAGGACAAATAGGAATAAAACCAGTTGGAGAAAAATATTCTTTTAAACCTCCAAGGTTCTGGGCAAGGCTGTTTTGTTGCAAATTTAATATCTGAACCAAGGGCTGCAGTGTTTGACCCCTGCCTTTGGGAGGTTCTGACAGCAAATCCACGAGGGGAGGATTTCAGCGAATTTTTGATGAGCCAGAGAGAATCTCCAGGGATTCACTCCAGGGAGTGATCTGGGTGTGGAAAACTCCAGCACAGGCTGTTCCAGGAATGTGGGAATTTCTCCAGGTTGCTTTTCCAGGAATGTGGGAATTCCTCTAGTTTCCCTGCTTTTCCAGGAATGTGGGAATTGCTCCAGGCTTTCCCTNNTTTTCCAGGAATGTGGGAATTCCTCTAGTTTCCCTGCTTTTCCAGGAATGTGGGAATTGCTCCAGGCTTTCCCTGCTGTTCCAGGAATGTGGGGATTCCTCCAGGCACTCTCCAGCCATGGGGTTCCCCTCCAAAGCCACATTTCCTGCTGGATTTCCAAAGCCTGCTCAAAAATGGGTCCCTGTGGGATGATTCCATCCTGGAAATCTGCTGTGGTGGCCACCTGGAATTGCCTCACATCCCAGCTCCATCTCATTCCTGTGGGATTTAGGGAAGAAGAGGCACAGGCAAATTCAGAGGGATATTTCCATGGATCTTCAGCTGCCAAGGGGAGTTCCATAAGCAAAAATTCTCATCTTCATTTTTAAAATGTGATTTCCCTGGATTGACCATCTTGGATAAACTGCTGTGTTTCCAGAGGAGGGTGAGGACGTTGCAGTGGGTGGGGTGGGGTTTGCAATTCCATATTTAGGGACAGAAAAAAGGAGCTGTGAGGGGTGAGGGGATCGAGGGACAACACACAGGGAATGGTTCCCCCTGCCCAGGATGTGAGGTGATCCCCTGGCTCAGCGTGGAGCCAATCCAGAGATGCCACAATGGACAATTCCTCCTTTTCCCCCCATTTTGGGTGACAGAGAAGCTCCTTCTGCTTCTCCAAGGAAAATCAGGCAGTGCCCAGAATTCAGGATCCTGTGGCAGATCCATCTGTCACGGCTCTGTTTAATCATTAAAACCAAACCTCTCAATCTGAGAATTCCTGAGAAATCCAGGGACAGCATTTGGGTACCCAGATCCGATTTCATGGAGGGAATTTGTGAGGGACAGCAGCAAAGTTTTGCTGGGAAATCAGCAGTCCTGGAATGAATTAATGCCATTGCTGCTCTGGGTGTTGGACGCTCCTGCATCAGTTCCAGCCATGGCTCAGGGGATGGAAAATGGGATGGAAAACAAATAATACATCACTTTGGAGCTGCACTAAATCCTGGTCTCCAAGTGGCCCTTTTGAATCCTTCCAAGACCCAGGGATTGGAAAGGGCTCACCAATTTTCCTTTGTTTTGTTCTTTTATTATCTCGCCCATTTCTGAGGCAGAACCTCCAGGTTCCCATCCAGGCTTTGAGGTGGTTTGGTTTGAAATGGAAATATCAGTGCAGGGAATTCCTGGTGGAGAGCAGGGAGTGGGACAGGAGCTTCCACCTCTCCTCCCTCTCCAGCTCCTTGGAATTCCCAAGGAAAAGGAATTTCCATTGGAAATCCTGCTCTCTCCCAGCCACTTGGATCCTTTTTCCTCTGCAGTTAAAGGGTTTGGTTTAGTGTGGTGAGCTGTGGGACAGCCAGGACGGTGCAGGAAATATCTACTCAAAAAATTCCCTGAATCCCATCCTCTGGCACATTTAATTCCTTTGGTCTGTGATGGGAAAGCAAAATGAGCTGTGGACTAAAACTGATATTCAGATTCTGGGTTAGATCTGACTGCTGATTGCTTGGTTATATACCAGGATGGAATCATGGAATGGTTTGGGTTAAAGGGGTTAAGCCTCAATATCCAGCCTGGCCTTGGGCACTTCCAGGGATCCAGGGGCAGCCCCAGCTGCTCTGGGAATTCCATCCCAGCCCTTTCCCACCCTCCCACTCTCACTGTGACCCTGGATCCCTCCATCCACAGCTCTCTGCTCCTCTCTGATATTTATTTTCCTTCTCTTTTCAAACTCTGTCCCCTCTGCTCTCTTTTCTCATCTGGGTTGGATTAGAAATGCTCTGTTTGCTGCTCAATCCACAGACACTGCAAAGTTCAAACAGTTTTAGCTTTTGCCTAAAATATCTCTGTCTGCATTTAATGGGCTTTGCAGGCTGCCGTTTCCAAGTGGTTATTAATGGAATTTGGACAAGGAACTCTTGCTTTGTGCCATTAGAATGATCTAAGAAATCCTTGCGTTGGCTTTTAATTCCATCCATTCACCCAGGCAGCAGCTGCTGGGTGTCACAGGGCGGGCTGGCTGCCTGTGAGGGGCTGGCAAATCCAGCAGCCCCATAATTAACTGGAATTAGTGCCTTTCCCTCTCCTTACTGCTGCTCCTGCTGTTCTTATCCCCTGGAGGACGTGTCCGTGGGAAGCTCCACTGAGATGGAAGGGATGAAAGATGGGGATGGAATCGGGAAGAAGCTGGGAGGGAGGTGGGACAGGGACCCTCAGCTGTGAGCCAGGGAATTCCTGCATCTCCACAGGGACCTGGGGCGTGGAGAGCTCAGGGAATGGGGCAGAGACTCATCAGGAGGGGACAGGAAACCTCAGGAATTGTTTCTAGAGCAGACCCAGCCTTGGAGCGCTCATCCCTGGAGGTGTCCAGGTGTCAGAACAAGTTCTTAAGTTTGTTCGGTTTCCACGTTGATTGTCACTGTTAGATTTCAAGCCTTACTTTGTTCTGATTCCTAATTAATGTTAATGTTAAATTATTGGCCTCGTTCTGTTCCAGTCCCCAGTTCTCACCTCTGTGCCCTTTCCCTTCTGTCAGGTAAGGCCTCTGCTGCTCCCTAAAATGGCGCTGGTGAGGAGGGTGACGTCATTGATCTGTATGCAAATGAGATGGGTGCAAAGGACACTGGGAAACTATTCAGAGTTAAAAACCCCTTAAAACAACGAGGCCAAATGACATTTCGGGCTGAGAATAGTGTCCCCAGGTTGGGAAAACAGCGCAGAACACGAATTTATCATCCTGAGTTGCTCTGTTCCATCACCATGACCTAACAGCACATGGTTAGAATGACACCCCCTGACAACGAGTGCACTCCCCTTTTGTTGGAATTTTCACAAGGACAGCAGCCCCAGCTCTGATAAGCAGACACAGCTGCACTGCTCCTCCTTCAGCTCGTCCAACGGGAGCAGCAGAGTCGCGCGCGACCCCTCGAGCGTCCCCATCCAAGCTGATTTTCAAGCAAGGCCTCACAAAAGGAGCTGGTCTGCTGGCCCTGTTCATTTCACAGGGAATTCCTGGAGGTGGCACTCAGAGCTCTGGGCTGGGGATGAGGAGGGGATGGGGCACAGCTGGAATTCTGTGATCCTGGAGGGCTTCTCCAGCCTAAATGAGTCTGGGGTTGTGTGCTGTGCCCTGGTGAGCTCAGAGCAGTCCCCGCTTTTGAGCTGAAATCCTGGGAAGAGGGCAAGGGTCCCAGTCTGCCCAGTTCCCTCAGTCTGCATAAACTGGGTTCTGCAGCTGTGCTTTATGAATGAACAAACCAGTGAGGGCCCTAAATGAGGGCAGGCAATTAGGATTGGGTCCTAATGAGGGTAAGCAATTAGGGTGAGGACTGCAGCTCATTAAAATGTACTGCTATGGAATCTGCAGATCCTGGAATTGTTGTTCCTGGAGCAGGTCTTCCTGAGCAGTGACAGGCAGGAGGACACGTCCTTCAGCATGATTTATACCCGAGATTAGGCCCAGCTTGTAAAAATACACCGAGTTTAAATCACTGTCAACCTTGGAACGAGAGCAGAGGAGGTGTGACCCCGGTGCAGAGTAAACAAACAAATGTTGCTCGGTGCATTGAAGTGCCGGCTGTCTAATAAAAATATAAAACCTGGGATTTAATATCTAAATAAAACCCGGGATTTAATGTTGTCTGCTTGGAAACTCCGTGGGAAAAGGGGCTGGAAATCGGGAATTTCCCAATTACAACTCCAAACAGCTCAGTGGGAAACCAAAAGCTGTACAAAGGCTTGAAGGACCTCAGGAGCTGGGAAATGAACTGGGAAATACTGGGAGATAAAACAGAGCTGGGCTTGGCTTAGTTAGGAGCTGGCCTTGATGACCTTGAGGCTTTTTTTCCAGCCTAAAGGATCCTGGAATTCTGATCTTGGTGGAGCCTGGAGTTGTCACAACAACATCCCCATGCCCTCCATCATTAGGGCAAAGCTTAATTAGAGCATTCCCTCATTAGGGTCATTCCTGCCTTCCCTGCAGATGATGATGATGATGAAGATGCTAATAATAATAATAATAATAATAATAATAATAATAATAATAATAATAATAATAATAATAATAATAATAATAATATTTAGCAAATATCATTAATTTGTGATCAGCTGCAAGAGGCTGGCCTGTACATTCAGCCCTGCAACCTCAGCTTTTCTCATTATTTTATCTCACAATTCCTGCACTCACTCCCAACGATGGCAGTGCTGGTGGACCTTGGCAGCCTGCCTGGAATTTTAAGGGAATTTGGGAGAGTTCCAGGCCGGGCTGGATGGGGCATGGAGCAGTGAAAATGGCCATTATTCCCCCAAATCCATTATTTTTACAGTGCCAGAGCTCAGGATAGACCAGAAATCCTTGGAAGCATCCACTGGGGGGGAGCATCCCATGGTCCTGGGCACTCAAAGCTCTTCCCTTTCCTGCTGCAGGACAAAAACTCCAGGCTGTTTTCACAACTTTTTATCACTTTTCCATGCGGGAATGCAGCCAAAGTGTAAATGAGGCAATGGTGGAGTCCCAAACGCAGTTACCAGAGGGTGATTAGCTAATAGCAGTTAATTACTCTGACAACAAAGCAGCCAGGTCCAAAAATAAATGATTTTGTCTGAGAGGACCCAGCATTCCTCTCCAACCCATTCTTGGTTTGCTTTACAGGCTGATACCTGCTGATAAGATGCTTTCTTTTCAAGTGATAAATTATCTTAATTAACTTTAATTATTTGCCGACAAATTTATGCAAACGGGGCTATTCCAGCAGCAGGAATTTGGGGAAGCAAAGCTGAGCTTTGCTCCTGGCAGAGGGGGAATGGAATCATGGGATGTTTTTCCAGAGAATCATGGAATGGGTTGTGTTATAAATGAGAAGAAAAGGTCTCAGTTTTTTAGCAAAATTTATTTTATATATAAAAAAATTTATTTCAGCAAAATTTATTTTATACAGTCAGAGCAAAGCAGTACTGGGGACACATGAGGGGTCACTGCCCACTCCTCACTCCAACCTTGGTTTGCAGCTTCTTACAGCATGGTCTCTTGTTATAATCAATAATTTTTAGTTTTTGCCTGTCATAATTTTGCCAGTGGTGGTCAAATAAACACCTGAGTGAAGTCTCTGGGAGTCAGTCCCACAGATCCCATCYGGTCTGGGCAGATAAAACCAGCAGAAATTGGGAAGTTCTGGTGTGTGTAGATGGGCAGTCATTGATAAAACAAAGGCAGGAAGTCTGAGCTTGCAAAATCAGAATATTGGAAAGTCTGATGTTACAGACTGGCAGGAGATACAAATTATTTAGGAACATAATATTCATAACAGGGGGATTTAAAACAGAATGATTAATCAGATTTTTCCGCTATCAAGGGTCCATGCTTCACTTCAGATCTTGTATTTTGGTTTATACAAACCCCAATGCTTTTACAATTAACACGAATCTTTTATCAATTATCACATTTGGGTTGGGAGGGGTTTTAGGGATCATCCCATCCCACCCTGCCATGGCAGGGACACCTCCCACTGTCCCCAGCCCCAATGTCCAATCTGTCCTGGGACATCCCAGGGATCCAGGGGCAGCCACAGCTGCTCTGGCAATTCCAGCCCAGCCAGGAATTCCCAATTCCCACCATCCCACCCATCCCTGCCCTCTGGCAGTGAAGCCATTCCCTATGTCCTGTCCCTCCAGCCCTGTCCCCAGTCCCTCTCCAGCTCTCCTGGAGCCCCTTTAGGTGCTCTCAGCTCTCCTGGATCCTTCTCCTCTCCAGATGAACATTCCCAGCTCTCCAGATGAACATTCCCAGCTCTCCAGATGAACATTCCCAGCTCTCCCAGCCTTTCCTCATTCCCAGCTCCAACCAGGACTCTCTGGAGTTCTGTCCCAGCCCCTCCTGACAGTGTGGAATTCCTTCCTTGCACTTTGTTTCCCCTGCTCAATCTGTTTTTATTTTATTTTATTTCCCTTTGTTTTTCTCTTCCCTCAGGCCCTGCCTCATGCTGGGAATTTTTGGGATTTTCCCCCTCTGAGGGTGTTGTTAGCTCTTGCTGGATTTGTGCTCACCTGGTTTTGTTTGATAACATCAGCCCCTCTTAATTTCCTTCGTTCTCCACCTTTCTGGGTACAAAATTAGATTGCCATGGAACTGAAGTGCAGCTCATTAAAAAATTGAAAATAAAATGAAATTAAATTAAAAATGAAGCCCATCCCTTAGAAGCAAGGTCCTGTTTTAGGCAGCCCCTGGAAGCTGAGCTGTCACTTTTTTTCTCTCCAGTTCCCATTTGTTGTGAGCTCTGGCTTTGGCCTGCTGGTACATCCAGGGATATCTTCAATGTCTTTTATGAGGAATCACGGAATTGGATTGGTTTGGGTTGGAAAATCTTCGCCCCCAGATCAGTTCAAACCTGTTCAGCATTTGGGTTCCACTCAGCCCTGGGTATTTTCCAGCTTGAGACTCCTGCTGCACTCAGGTTCTGTTTTCCTGTGCTCTGGTTTATCCCAAAATCCCAAAGAAAGTGGGAATAAACTGTGCCTGGACATCTCCTCCAATGTGGATTTTCCCACCACGGGTCTGGGTCAATTTCTGCTCCTCCATGAGCGAATGAGACCCAGAAAGGTTTTCACAAGCAGAATTTTCATCTCTGTAATACTTTCTGTGAATTAGAGACAGAATTAAACACCCTCTTTAATTCCTCCCATTGCAAACTCTTTTCCTGGCACTTTGATTATTTCAACAAAAAAAAAAAGAAAATATTTCTCCTGACCCGTGATCTTTTCTTGCAGCAATTACCTCGCTGACCTTTTCCTGGGGTTTCAGGGCTGAAAACAATCACGGTTCCTCTGCCTTTGCAGTTTGTAATCTCTGTTTAGGATTCAGGAGGCAGAGCTGTGCTTTTTTCATGAGCCAGGGCTGGTTGAGGCTCTGCTCTCCCCTTTTGTGACCCAGCAGAGCCTGCCCAGCCCCAAATGAGCTCATTGGGATGTTGAGCAGCTCCCCAGGCTGGGAGCAGGCTCTGACAACCCCAGTGAAGTGGAATGGGATGTGAGTTGTAAAGAAATGAAATATTAGCGGAGGCTGGAATTGAGAGAAGCCGATTCTCGTCCAGCTCTGCTTGGTGAAATCAGAAGCGTTAATTGCTGAGGGAGATGGGCAGAGGGACCAGGGCGTGCTCCAGGGCTTTGTTTAGCACTGGCACTTTGTGGGATTGAAAAATGATTTGCATCAGGTCAAAAAGCAGCTTCTGATTCCTGGAGGAAGCTGTAAAATTATTTTATTTTCCTCGGAGCTGTTACAAAAGGCACAGTTGGAAGCCGGTTATTTTATTTCCATTTCTCACTCAGAATTCTCGAGGTTTTATCTCGAGTCCTTGGCTGTGGTTAAAAATCATTCGGCTGTTGATTGGGATCAGGGAGAGGAAGGGATGGAAGGGGTAAAAGCAGAGGGGTTTGTGTGGGGTCAGAGTTTGGGGCTGCAGAGCAGGGACAGGATCCAAGGACGGAGCTGCCTGCAGGCAGGGAGAGAGAGTATGAAAGAAAGGGATATCCTAGAGATATTATAGATATCACAGCGATATCCTAGAGATATTATGGAAATATTATAGAGATATTATAGAGATATAATAGAGATATCACAGAGATATTAGAGATATCCTAGAGATATAGAGATATCATAGAGATATCACAGAGATACCGCAGAGATATTATAGAGATATCATAGAGATATTATAGAGATATAATAGAGATAGCACAGAGATATCACAGAGATATCACAGAGATATTAGAGATATCATAGAGATATAGAGATATCATATCACAGAGATACCGCAGAGATATTATAGAGATATTAGAGATATCATAGAGATATCATAGAGATATCACAGAGATATCACAGAGATATCACAGAGATATTAGAGATATCATAGAGATATAGAAATATCATAGAGATATCACAGAGATACTGCAGAGATATTATAGAGATATCATAGAGATATTATAGAGATATTATAGAGTTATCACAGAG
>PYHW01009569.1:774277-825569 GCA_013186435.1 Turdus rufiventris | reverse complement strand
AAGTTGCAAAGGACGTTAACTCACCTATTTTTCCCCCTTTCCTCTATTTATACTCCTTTCCCAGAGGATTCATGCATGCAGATCAAAATATCCTTGTTTTTCCTGCACTCTTTGAAGGTTCCCAAAGTGATCCCACTGTTTGGGGTGTTTGCTGAGACAGCCTCTTTCCTGTGGCACAGGTAGATTTCGCTGTTCAGATGTATTTTGTTTGCACGGTCACAGTCAGGATGTGCTGGTCTGAATCAGGGCTGGTGTGTGGCTGGCTGTCCCATGGTGTGACAAAGACACCGAGTGGTGCTAAATCTCCCCAAGTCTCAGCACATGAAGCGAAAAATGGAGGATACTGGGCAGCAGTCCCCTATGGATATCAGTTCATACCCTTGTCTCCTGGTCTGCACAGAACTGAGAAGATCCCAACCTGAGCTGGCTTCTAGTGCTAGCCACAATGACTGTCCATGGACTTTCATGTCAACTTCTGTGCTTAATAAATAAATAAATAAATAAATACAAGCAGATTTTTGAAAGTCCGCATTTATTTATTAAGAGAAGAACATCACCTTTGGATCCTGCTTTGCTTTAAACCCCAAAGAACACACAGCAAACTGAAATTTTCGCCTTCAACTCATCCCAGTCATACAGGAGTGAGGGATGCTGCCTGGAACAGGGATGAGTGTGATCAGGGCTATTCCCCTCTGCCAGCCTGGGCTGAGGACAAACTCTCATCTGGGCTGTCTCCTCCTGGGCAAACAGCTTATAGAATGGTGAGAGGTATTAATGGCTGGGATTCTCTTCTGCAGGGGTCACATCCGCCAGCCCAGCACAACCTCTGCTCTCATTGGGCTCCTTGGCTCTGTAGTGGCTTTGCCAGGCACAGGAGCTCATGGCATGGCATGTGGAAAGGTGAGGGACAATCCTGTGCATCCTCAACCTTGTCCTGAGCAGTCACTACCCATGACAGAGAAAACAGTTAAATGAGTTGGTTTTTCTTCTTAATAGCTTAAAAAAGCACTCAAGCTGTTGGCCATTACATTATGTTCAGAGCCAGATGAGGGTGCCTGCAGATGCTTTAGATTACTGGTTTTCCTGTGTTGATTGAGATGGTGTGGAGCCCTGAAGGACAGGCCATCTGTGCAGTCCCCTGGGGTCAGAAGGGCTCTCAGTGCCTTTCTGCCAAAGCAGTGGTGGATACAGGTCCTCCTTCATTCAAATGACATTTTCTCCATCAAATCCAACAGACATAAATAATGACACCCGCAGAGCTGCACAAGTGTGTGTGTACTTCCTGAGGACTGAACCATTTGATTCAATGTGGAAATTCTGAATGGACAGCTGAACTCCTAAGTCCATTAAGCAAGGCAATTTATAGTGTTCTCAAGCTTTGCCCACACAAACACATTAACACAGTTTCCCATTTGGCTTGTTGAAAAGCCATTATTCTATATACAAAAGGGGGAAGAAAAGTAATATTGTTTTCCAAGTTTGTTTGTTGAGTGGTGAAACCTTTGATAAGATTGAAGGGAATTGGAGAGGAATGCTATATTCCTGTGTTAGGAGTGCTCTCACCAGCCCACATCTATCCAGGCAGCATTTGCTCCTGCTATTGAAATCTGCATTTATTGTTTTAGACATGATCTAGTGAATGAAGGTAATACTTAGAGTGGACCAAGGAGATGTATCTTGGCATACCTGACTGCTCCCAAAATCACCAAAATACATATGAGGAGAAATGGAAAATTGTCCCTGGCGCCACCTCTGATAATTTGCCATTTCCAAAGAGATCTTTAAGATGATTGATCACTTGCAATAAGATCAGTTGTGTTTTGGAGTGTTGGTTTTGTTTGTTTGTTTTTTCCTTCTTCCACCAACCCCCGGCTCCTGAACAAGCTCTCCTTTAGGTGTGAGAGGAGGAATACATCTAAGGGTAACAGATATTATGAAAAGAGGGTTTTTTCTGGGATTGGCAATACTTTGTCTTCATGAGTCTTTGTTTCCTCTCTCTAAATTGAGCAGTTGCTCTTGACATCCAGTTTCTTGCTCGTGGCTTTGGCTCTCAGTGGGTTTTGCGGACAGAGCACAGGTACTGGATGTCTCTAGGGATTCAATTTGTTTCCTGAAAGTATTGGCTAGTGACTTTTTAATTCTAATTTTGAAGAGAAGTAGAATTTGTCAGTAGTTAATACACTTTGTCCTGGAGAGGCAGCCCATGCAATCTTGCTGTTCGATTTAATGCATTAACAGCATTTTACTTTCTGTCAGGGTGATGCTGCTGAAGGCAGGGACAGTTGTGGAAGGGGATACCAAAGTGAACAGGACACATTATTCAAGTAGATGAGTAATTTTAGTCTTACCTTGCTCCTTTGTGTTTCCTGCAGAAAATACTTTCAGCACATCAGTACTGGACATTAGCAGCAAATCCTGCTCACCTGCCAAGCTTGCTAAGGAAACACTGTGTATTTTCTCAGGCCCATGTGAAAAATTCACTTGAAAATGACAAAATGGGCAGCACCTTTTTTCTTTTAGTGGTGACCATATCTCCAAGGAGATCTACCTAAGGTCAGTGTTGTATAAAAATCACTAAGTTGGGCAGTAAAGTGTCTCTATATTAAGTTAATTGCTACTAATCTCCCAATTCTTTGTGCTGGCTTCTCTTTTGTGTTTTTTATTATTAGTTACTAAAATGCCTTTATATCAGTAAGGGGGATATGTAGGTTTGAGTAAATGTGTTCTGACCTAGGAAGGTAGTTTTCCAGCTCTCTCCAACAGGAGAAAGCCCTTTTTTCTGATGACTTCAATGGTAATTTTTTTTATCAATTTGCTGCTTTTTTCAGTAAGATTGCAATAATCTGCCTTGCTGGTTTTGCTTTACTTAATAGTCTCTAGAAAATTGCTCTACCTGGCAAGTACAATAGAAGCCTCACGGGTACTCAATGCGAGGGTAGTTTTGTAGCCTTCTTATAGAAATGTTTTAAATACCAATTTCAGCTAAAGCAGCTTTCTATTGCATTTTTTGCCTATGGCACAGCATCCAGCTGTAGTGGTTAATTTTGCTTCTAAGTACTAATTGCTGTCTGCTGGCTGAAATTTTGGCAGGTTGTTTGAACGAGATAAGGTGCAGAAGTGTAGGAAAGAAAGGAAAGTAAGATAGGCCACTCCTTCAAAAAGAGGTGCATTTGCAGGAGAAACTCACTTCAAACCTACTTAGAGGGCAGACAGTTGAAAGATGGCATATTTGTACACGTACAGGGAGAAATGGCCTTTAAAAGTAGTGGACACTTTTTATCATTATTGCTTCTGTCAATACAAATTAAAAGAAAACTTTAAAGATAGCTCCACAGTGCACAGGTACTGAAGCTCAGAGGCAGGAGGCAGACTTGTACTGAAATGCTTGAAAGCTCATAAGGAAAAATTAGGCAGGAAAGAAAATTGGATAACAGCACTAAAGTTAACTCCAGAAGATTCAGAGATGTTAGTGTGAAAGAAGAATCATGGGATTATTTGGGAAGAGGCTTTAAAGGCCACCTAGTTCCAACCTCCCTGCCACAGACAAGGACACCAAAAAGCAAAGACATAGGCTTATTAATTCAAACCAGAACGGTGATGAGGAAAATTCCCAGACCAAGTATTTAACTGTGCCTGTGAACAGTCAGTGTGTGTGTGCTCACACCTATCTCTGTGAGTGATCCTCGGGCTCATAGAGGTAATTTGAAAAGAGTTACTTGGGTGTGTGGTTTTCCTTGTTCTTTCCTTCTTTTTTTCATCTTTTCTCAACTCTCAAAAAACCCAAACAACCTTTAGAAAGCAGGAAATTGAAGATTCTTCATGTTTTTCCCTTGCCCTGTGGTGGTCTCTTAGAATAATCAATGTGGTTCTTCTTTATCTGGACCTTAGTAGACCTTCAAACCTGGAGGGGTTGTCCATTTTTACACATCAGTGAAGGGGTAGAAGTGATGCAGGATAGAAAGCTGTTGCTCCTAACTTATGTCACTACACAAAAACTTAATTGGTGTTCCTCTTCAGAGCTGTCTGAGTTTCCCCCATCTTTCTGGTGAGATTTAGGGTTCATGTGCCTTTCCCAAGGCTCACAATTCATCATGGGCTTAATGGTGCTTTCAGGCTTGCAATGCAAGGTGAGGCTTGCAGGGTCACTGTGTCTGGAAGTCACACTCTGAAGGTCGGGCAAGCTTTACAGAAAGCAGGATGTTGTTTCCTAAATTATCCTGTATGACTTAACACCAGACTGCAGAGTTTGTCCATCACTGAACCACTGCAGCATGTGATAACCATGATGTGAAGGCTCTGCAATTCGTGCTGATGATTCACAGCCGATCATTTGATATTTAGGGCACTGCTCATTAATAAGTTATGCTCCATTTACCTTGTTTTCTATGGAATTTATGAGTCAAAAGTGCAGAGTGCACCAAAAATTATCCATTCATCAAATTCCTCTTCTCTCTGTATGATTGGCTAACCCATCACTGCAGCCCCCAGGGGCACATTGCACAAAAGGTGTGTCCCGCATGAGAGAACAAAGTGGCCTTAGGAGGGAAAACAAGAATTCAGCTTTTGTTTGAGTCTGCAGGTTGCCTCAGTTGGTGTCTTTGAGCTGTGTGGGCAGGAAATTTCCCAATTTGTTTTCTTGTTTGCTGCATGTACAGCCCAGGGGTTATGACAGCAAAGGAGGTGTCCTGCTCATCCACAGGTCCCAGCAAGCTACCACTGATAGAGTTGAGAGGAAATGGAGGGGGCAAAAAGCTGTTCTGATAATGTATATCCACCTGCAGTTTGTCTGCATGTTAGCATAAACCAAGTCCATGACGCAGAATAAGAGTGAATTTGTTGAGGACGCAGAACCGCAGCATGAGCTAGCTAAGGGAGTGCAAAAATGCCCTTTATTTGTAAAAAACAAGAAAATGTCTGCAGACCACAGCATCTCTAGCTGTCATCTACACAGTATGACTCAGTAGCCCATTAACAGAAGGTATCTCCCTGGAGGAAGGATGGGTGGTGGAAGAGATAAAGAACACTGCCCTACCTGGTTTTAACAGATGGTGATAGAATACATACTTCTGGTCACAACCTGTATTTCAACCTAAGACAGCTACCTTACAGGATGAACTGTGAAAATATCTCCAGTGCTATTGGCAGTGTAGAGTGAAGATACAACAGCTTTAAATGATCTGTCTAGCCAGTAAAGCAGGGACACTAATGTAGATTAATTCACCGTTTTTAGCCCTTGGTACCTTGCTTAAAGCTGCTATTGGTATCTACAGCCTCCCACAATATCCTGCAACCCTGCCAGACTCCCTTCTTTACCTGGGTTACTTGGTGAATAATCATTCACCACTGTGGGTGTCTGGAACATGATCTTGGCTGGCTTTTGGAGAATAGAGGGTGAGAAATGTGCGATTTAGAAATGAAAAATAAAACTTGATTTCATGTGATATGGAAACTTAATTTCATATGCAAATTGCTAAATTCAGCATGTTGGGGAGCTGGTTTTTACTCTTTTCCAGAGAGAGAAAACGTGTTGGATTTCCAAATGTCTTGAATATAAACTCAGAATATTTTATAACAGACTGGAGTTTTTGGTTTATGGTAAGAGGAGCTGTCAGAACCCAGGACATCCCTCTAGCTGCCCTGGATGGCTTGGGACCTTGGCAGGGGGTTCAGAGACCTTGGCACAGAGCCCAGGACCCCCGTACCTTTGATTTCAACCCATGGAAAAAATTACTACCTTTGTATGAAGAGTTACAAGTCACAAAAAATAAGTAGAGTATAAGTTAGATTATCACAAGGTGAAAAAATAAATTTTTAAGATTTTTTAGAATAGGAATTTGGGGTCAAGATGGAGGAATTTGGGCGTGTTCTGTCCTTCTTTCTCCTTCTTCTTGGCATCCATCTTCTGGGTGATGTTGGCACGTTTGGATTGGTTTAGAGTAGAACTGGACTGTACAACATAGGTGATAGGTATTGGAAAATAACTGTAAATAATGTTCGCGTAGTTTGTTGTATAAAAAGATAATACCGCCCTGAAGGAGGGCAGAATACCTTGGACTGACCTGCTGAATGGACCTCAGCTGGTCAGGGAAATAATTTGTTAGATAAGATAAAATAAACAACCTCAGAAACTGCAGGCGAAGACTCCTGAATCTTTCCTTGGTTCTCAGGCTGGGCTACAGAGACTTTTAAACGTACCCAACTCCTGAGAGGCCACCAACAAGGAGCAACTGAAGCAAGCAGTTAGGATTCACCTACAAGCAACAACTCATAAGAAAATATCTGTTAAAAAAAATAAAAATCTTGCCCAACACTGCTTGCTGCCTGCTGTGAGTTGGATGGGCTGGTCCTTCATCAGGCAGCACCAGAGAGATGGGACACAACACTGGAAGACCCTGGTCATGGTTCCTGGCTTTCTCTATTGGATAGACCTATCATTCCACAAAATTAAAAACATTTTAAAATGTCTTTAATCTTTGAAGCTGATGAGGACATAGCTGATGCTAGACATATTCTTGAGGCTCCCAAAACATGTGGTCAGTTTCCACAGAGCCCAAGAGATTTCTTATGTTACAGTCAGGGTTCATTGGTTGGTGGCTTAGACAGAAGGTGATGAGAATGGTCATTACCTTAGAAAAGTTGTGGCTGTTGTGTTGAATTTGGGTGAATTTGTGTGCTTTGCATGACAGAAACGCAAACTGATGTTGGCTGGAGCTTTGGCTTCCCCACACTACTGTGAGTGGAGCGCAGGCAGGACAAGCAGGCAGATTGAGAAGAGGAAATCCAGCCTATCCAGGTATGATTTATTATGCGCTTCAGCTCTCTGCACAAAGAATGCTTTTTCTGGTATCAGGCCAGCTGAGGATGTGCGCAGCCTCCTCCAAGAAGGGAGGTTGAAGGCTGAAGCAGCCACTGTGGGACTGCTGAGCTCATGTCTTAGTGCACCTTCCTACAACAGGGCTTGTGTTTGTGGGTGCCAAGCTTGGAAAGAAAAAGCTTAGCTTTTAAAATAGAGGGGAACTCCTGATGGAAGCCTAAAAGAAGAAGAAATAATCTCCCTAATTTTTCTTAATTTTGTAGTATCTTATTTCTGTAGGTAGTATTTTCAGAGGGGAAAAAAAAAAGTGCATGGATGTAAGAGAAAAGTATTTGGATTTGTTTTGGAGGTCATGAGTATTAGAGTTTTATGAATGTAATTTCTCTTGGGAATCAAGTCTAATAGCAATGTAATTTATATGAAATATATAGCCAGAGACCATGTCTCAGTTCCACTGAAGTTAATGGTAAAACTCCAGTATCCTCAGCAGGGACAGGATTTGATGCCTGGAGAAATGCTTTATTATTAAAAGTTTATTAACACTTCATTTGGAAGGGCTATCTCCCTGTGCTCTATTATGTCTGTGTAGGTGGAAGAGGTGAAGAATGAAACGGTAGAAATAATGCACCAGACATTCCTTCTAGCCTGAAATTCTCCACGCAGTATTGTATTAAAGAATTGTATTGAAAACATTTGGCAAAGAGATTAAAATACAGTTCTTTTAGACAAAGAGTCCTTGGAGCAGGGGATAGACAAGAGCTGTAATGGATTTTTATCCCCTTGAATTTTGCACTATAATAATTCCTACTGAATTACAAAATGCAACCTGCACAAACTATGAAGAATTTTACTTGTTAATTCTCTTTGTCATTGTTCCTGTGGGATTGGCTCTTCACACATCTGATGACTCTTTTCCTTCTCTTGCTTCTGTCTGACTGAGATTAATCTCTGATTTTTTGTACACATTTTGAAATATCTCACACTTTTTCAAACTTAAAAGAAATTTTTTGGCCCTAAAAACCATATTTTATGACTACCTCATACCAGAAGCACCACATGCCATTTTCTTTTCATCCAAATATACTTCAATAGTATTTTTAAATTATCTTACTGTCCTTTGTAAGCTCTACTGCAGTTATGGGTATTGTCCTGTGACATCACTTTTGGAGATTGTTAATCTTATATTTATTTCCCACATAATCTCAATTAAATGTGGAGACACCTTAGCTTGGCGCTCCTGTCCATGGGAAATAGATGCTCTGTATTGTGACTGAAACTGCGCCACCTGCACATGGAGGAGTTGGCTGCTTTTCTAACCTTAGATAAAGGTGCCCTGTATGGAAAGGGAAACCCTTGGCACAAGCAGAAATATTCTGGTTTTGTCATTTTCAGACCAGTTTTGCTGCCAGACTGTGGGATTCACGGGCAGTTTATGCATGCAGATGAGAGTAAATTGGAGTAACTCACTTAAAGGAAAGATTTCAGCAGCTCTCCCTGGGTTCTTTTCTCCATCTTTAGGCAGTTAAATACATTTTTCAGCCTTGCTGTTTGCTTTGGGAAGTGACTGGCTTAAACTCAGAGTTAGGCTGTCCCTGAATATTGGGATGGAGAACGTCCATGACTAGTGATGGCTCGAGGCTGTCCTGGTGATTCTATTGCTTGTGCTGGGTCAGTGAGATTAGGCTGCTTGTTTGTGGGATGATGTTACCAACCAACACCCTGAAGACCCCCAGGACCTAAAGAGAACTTGAAAATTCCCTGTACAGCTCTTCAGCTATGTTAGAGGCTGGAGAGAGATGAATTTATTAGTACTTCAGAACATTTTTTTTTGTTAATATTTCATACAAGTAAGTTCCTGAAGGGCGTGAAAAGAGCTCTGAAAAATTACTGAGTATTAGCTGTTAACACTATTGATAGTGGTGGAAAATTCAAAGTACTGAGCACTTGGAAGGACCTGCCAAGATAAAAAGGCTGGCATTATGGGGGTGGATATTTTTGATGTATCTCTGGAGCAAACCAAAGAGTTGTAGGGCTGCATGATTTGTGAGAAAGCACTTATAAGCATTTGTAGAAGAAAAGCCTGCTCCTAATCAGTGTTGAAGTCTGTCTAATTCAAAAGTAGATATCATGAAATCAAATCTGAAATGACAGCTGTGTCCACAGCTGCTGTGCAGCAGGCTGTAACCTTTGTTGATATCTTGAAAAAACAGAACAATAGTTGATTCATAGCTGTCAGTTCTGCTTTCTTCTTTTTGGCTGCATGGTGAGATTTCCATTAACTGCACTATTTTCCTTTAAAATTGTCTAGACTGGAATATTTATTCTGCTGCTTCCTAAGATTTCTTATCCTGCTTCTTCAATCGTATTCCACTGGTTCTTCTATTTTGTCATGTAGCTCTGCTGAAATAATTTAAATTGAAAACCAAACTTGACATAGCGCAAGATTGGGCCTGGGGAAAATTTACTTCCTTGGGCTTTGTGGACCACCCAAAGTGTGAAGAGGAAACAGGGCTGATTCTCAGGTGTGGTGCTGCAGCTCCCAGGCCAAGCATCACTTATCACTTATCTCCAAGAAAAGCAAGTTGAAGCTGCTAAATCAGCAGCCACCTCAAAGGCACAAGCATTTAGGAAATGGGATGTCAAAGGAGAGGAATATTTGAAGCAATAGAAAGCACTTGAGATCCGCTTCATGCATAGTTAAATGTCTTGCATATTTGCATTTGAAAAAAAACCAGCAGCCCCAGGTAAGGCCTTTGCCAGAGACTGTTTTAACACTTGAAGTCCAATTCATAATTTCTTTTGCAATTTTTTCCCTGAAGGCCCTGTTGTGAAGGCCTGGAAGCAAACAGGTATTATCCACAATGTTTCATTTTAATTCAAATTTGTCCCAAAGTCTTCATGCTTCTATAGCTGCTAACTCGGTGAGTTAATTGCATGTTTAATAAATAAGAAAATGAAGAGGGAAAATAGTGTCTGAGTCTTTAAAAAAAAACTCCCACAGATCCAAACAAGAAACAAAAACCAAACACACAAAAACCTCTAAATCCTCCAAAAAAAGTTCCAAACCAAACAAATCCAAAATTCAACACAAGAAAAAAAACCCCACCCAAATTACCTGCCTTTCACTTGGAGGTTGATTCTAGGTGCTGAATGTAGGCTAGGTTCCTCCATGATTCCCCAAAAGCACTATGAATTCTCTGCTGCCTCAAGAAAGTCTCTGAAAGGGATGTCCAGCTGAGATCTGAACTGTGGAAGACTGGTCACATAAATTTGATCAGATTTTTTTTGTCCCACAATTTCTTTTAAATAAGACCTATAAACATTATAGCTTTACCCAACATTTAATGAGCTGGGCTGGAACAATAGACCCAGGCTTAGGAGACACCATGAATTAAACCTGTTTTTCTATTTTGATCCTTTTCCTCCTGTATTGCTTCTTGAGAAGTACCAATATTCATTGGCAAATAATTTTCCATATCTAAATTGAGTTTTCAAGTACTAGCAGTAGTTAGCCATTTATTAATCAAGCATTAGTTATTGTAGTTAAACATTTAGGGGTAATAAAATGCAAATGTGTTTTCAGCACAAATTGTGGATCTTAAAAAATAAGAAATTACAGAAAAAACTGTTGCTGTAAGAATATGGCCAGTATTAATTGCTGAATTTATTTCCTGTAGCAGACACTTCTTATACTAAATGGTAACTTGAGACATTGCTTTTATTAGCATATACAAAATGGCTTAAATTTTCTGATCTTCAAAGTGAAACAGGAAGTATTTCCTGGAAGATTTGCATTTTAGCCTTCTTGCTAGTGCAGCTGTTTTAAAAGGGGGTAGGCAAGTTGAACCTGTTCCTCATCTAGAGAATATATGAGCAAAGAATAGAGTTTTCTGGGCTCTAAAGATTGCTCTGCTGTGAAAGTGAGACCACAAACATGGCATTTCAGACCAGAATTTGGTGTCTATCTTCAAGCAGGAAGGATATGCCATCTGTTAATAGCAGCAGGTTTTGTGGATGTAGGAGAGGATTTGCCAAATGCTGATGGAGGCAAGTTATTCTTCACCTGTTTTCCCATCTCTCTTGCATGCATAACACCATGTTGTCAGGGTAAACACATCTAGTTAAAGCAAAAACATAATTATATTTTGGTAAGTAAACTTACATAAAATATAATTGGGAAATATTGTAAATAGAAACATCAGGCATAATACATAATCATGAAGCACGTCTTTGAGAAGCAGAAAATGAGTATATGTGATTTTGGTTGGCTAGGTAGAAATAGCCATTTAGGAACTTGGTGTCCCTTGGCAGTCTGTTATGGAGAACACGAGAAGCAGCTGCTTTCCCCCTAGATGATAAAGATTTTTGCTAAAGGGGTGCATTATCATGAAACTTTTCTTCTCTATCCATCTGACTCGGAAACAGTGGAGAGAGCTGTGTGTCAGGGGAGGTTCAGATTGAATATTAGATTTTTTTTTTCCACTGGAAGAGTGGTTAGACATTCAAATGAGTTGCCTGGGTGGTGGAGTAACAACGTTTGAAAATGTTCAACAGGACTCTGGATGTGGCACTTGGGGTATGGTTTAGGTGTGATTATGGTGGGACTGGGTTGATGGTTGGACTAAATCTTGGAGGTCTCTTCCAACCCTTGTGTCCATACCCGTTGCAATGTGGGAGAGATCCCCATGGTGCTGTTACCAGGCTGGGCTGGTGGAGCCACAGGGGCTCCTCAAACAGGACTGGGGTGCTGAGACTGGGGCTGGCAGAGCAGCTGTGATGGATCTGACATTATTTTTGAGATTTCAGCAGAAATATGGCCACAATCATCAGCTGCATCTCTCCTTGTGGAGGATTTAGGATGTAAAAATTTGCAGTGATAACATAAGAGTGGAAAGAAACCTCCGAGGTGAGACTGCTGAAAGCCCAATACTTCTGCCCATTACCTGCATCCACTGCTGACTGGAGTTTCTCTCTCACAGCGTATCAGAATATAGGAGACATTAAACAGATTTTATGGTATAATCTATAGTTTTGATTGGCTTTAATGATCTTTGCGGTCTGTTATTTATATGTGACATTATTACACAGCGAGCATTGTAATGCTGTGTGATAATTGTAATGAGGTCATTACTGCATTGGCTTTACAGCTTGTTGGTTTTGCTGCTAAGCTAACCTGTCATGTGTGTTCCTGGGGATGTGCCTTGCTTCTGGATGAGTCTTCTCTGGTGATGAAGGCAAGAAAAAAGTAATGATAAATCTAAAATTCCTCAGGAAGTGAAGGGGTGGCAGCTGTCTGATGAAATCTAATTTATCCTCATCCTGGTGGAGCTGGACCTTTATTGACTTGCTCCTGGAAAGGATTGATTCATTTGTGGTGGGCAACAGGGCCAGACAAAATAATTTCTAATGGTAGCATCTTAATTCCTAGATAACAGAATGTAAAATCCCTCAGGTGATTTGTATAAAGCTTTATAACCTCTTAACATTTTTTTCTGGACTTTCACCATAAATCTGGGAGAAAGGCAAGTAACTGTTCAATGATGCTTTCCATGGACAGGCTTTGTAAGGTGGACTCTTGGTCGTCAAATCCTGATGGAAGTGGCGCCTGGGGCAGGGAACCCTAGAGCTGTGAGATAACAGGTATGCTTTAGAAGAAGGATGAAGAGTGCAGAAGGAATACTGAACTCTCCTTTACATCCTCTCTGCGTTGGATCAGCTTTTTACATCAGCTCCATTCTCTGCCACAGTTCCTGTGTGTTTCCCTTTGCTACCTTGTACTGCTGGACTGGGATTTGTCCTGTTAATGAAAGTAGCAAAAATTGTCTAACTTATGTTTTATCACTAAGTCTAATTTTTTTTCCCTAAGAAAGGTACATTTCAGAGACAGCTGCTTTAATTTGTGCTGAAGAAATTTTTCCCCTGCTGCAGAGTGTGGGTTTTTAATACCAGCTAAACAAAACCACTTGATGGAAGAAGATGACTGAAACAATTTATGCAAAAGCTTGAGCAAAAGGCATTTCAACTAGACAATGTTTTAGCAAGGCAGACAAGGCTGAGTGAGTGAGAAGTGGAGGATTTTATGCCAAAGAAATATATGTAAGGGCAAACATAGTATTTCTTCAAGCTGACCCAGAACACATGCATTAATATACTGAGGAAAGTTAATGTTTGCAGAATAATAGAATACCTTGAGTTGAAAGTATCCCCAAAGGATCATCAAGTCCAACTTCTGGTCTGCACATTACAAAATTGTCCAATTTATCTTGTCCAGTTTTGAACAAGAACCACAATTGATGTCCATGTGTTGAACAGCAGGACTCGGGGTGCTGGAGTGCTGGGCAGCTGGTGAGCATTCAGGAAAGTGGGTGTCTCTATGGGGTTTGGGCAGGGAGCCTGGTGCTGTCTGTAGGGCTGGGTTTAAAGGAAGAGGGGCATCCCCCTTTCTGAACTGGAATGTTCATGCTGAGTCCATTGCCAGTAGGTGCAGGACTGTGCTGGGCTCACTTTGGTTATGATTTGGGTTCAGAGGGACCTTAAAGCTCATCCAGTTCCACCCCCCTGCCATGGGCAGGAACACCTTCCACTGGACTCCATTGCTCCAAGCCCCATTCAGCCTGGCTTTGAACACTTCAGGGATGGGGCAGCCACAGCCCCTCTGGGCAGCCTGTGCCAGAGCCTCACCACCCTCACAGGGAATTTGTGATACCTAGTCCAACCCTGACTTCTGTCATTGTGAAGCCATTCCTTCTGGTTCTGTTACTATCTGACCTTGTCAAAGTCCCTCCCAGCTCTGTTGTAGCCTCTTTAGGCACTGGGAGGATGTCTGTGCCACTGAGGTAGTTTTGATACAGTCCAATTAATTTCTGAATGGTTGTATTTTGTCCCGCTGTTCTGATTTCTACACCTTCACAGGTTTTCTGCACTTATTATTAAGGGTGTTGCTCACTGTGGAAGCAGTGTATAATTTATAGGAGATATTTCAGGGACAAACATTTGGCGAAAAGGGATACTTTTTGTGTTCCTTCCTGCTGTGGGGGTCTGACAACATCTTCCTGCTGTAATTGCTGAACAAATTAATGTTTTGAAGCTGCACTGAGCGCCCAAGGAGCCTCATAGATGTAGATAATTGCTCACATGGATCCACTTTCTTTTTTTTTTTTGTCTTGTAAATTAGCCCAAGATGAATTTTCTGTCAAGGACTGGAACCAGTCAGAACCTGAAATTTTCTTTTTGGTTGGAAATCTTTTCATTTCAAGACAACTAGAACTGAAATTGAAAAATGCAATTATGTGATGAAAGACAAATACTAAAGAAAAGTATGTGAATTATTCACAACTTCTTTATTATTTCAATAAGATCATGTTATTACCTTTCTATACTTCTGAAATTTTAATATGATGAAATATTTTATTTCAATTACTTGAAAACATATTACAGTACAGTACCTTAATCATATATAAGTGGAACTGAGTTAATATTTCAGCATGATACAAAATTTGAAATTTAATTAATTGAAATAACAGGTAAAATATTTGGGTTTGTGTTTCAGAACACAGGGAGTGTTGTTCACATTTATCTTTGACTTTTTCTGTTTGTCCAGGATGGAGGTATTGCATACATTTAGTTTTACAGGGATAGATATTCTCCAGGAGAAGAACTCCTTTAAAGTTTGAATTTCTCAGTCTTGTCTTCAGTCTATGACAAGAAGAACAAAAGCTTTGATGGGAACATGCGATGATAGGAATCTGTGTTGTGTTTGCTGTATGTCTGTCCCAAACTAGCAACAAAAGGCTGAATACCAATGGTCACTGGAACACCAGAGTCTGGGAGGAGAGTAGACACAGCTTCTCTGGTTGTGAATAGAATAAGGAAGGGAGAGGGCTGGCATTTGACTGGCACATAAAGCCTCAGGAAAGCTAGATGATTTAAGGATTCTTGTGGCAGACATTTCACTCAGCCAGCTCTGGATTTGTTGTTCTGCCCATAAGCCTCTTGTCTGGACTCCCTAATTCTTGATAAGATGAAAAAAAAAAATTATGAATTTAATGTTGATGAGAATCTCTGCAGCACAAAAAATGGAGCAGTGGGATCCTTGCTCTGCTGCCTCTGTGGCATGGGTGAGGGACATATGTTCCTGGCTAGCAGTAGAAAGGCAGTCTGGGCTGCTGGATACTGCAGACAGTTATTTAGAGGTCAGCTACGTACTGATAATGAAATATTGATAAGCTGCACATTGAGTCTTTGGTAACAGAGGCTGCATGTCCTGCCACTCGCTGGGGTGAGTCGAGAGGGCTCTGGGGTGGGTCATTGCTGGGGTCTTATGCTGCTCTGCAGAGAGATGCTCTGACTCTGTGCTAGCTGTGTCAGGGACCTTGTTGGTCCTGCAGGGATGTTAGGGACATGGTGCTAGCAGAGCTGGGGCAGGAGCCGTGCATCGGTCTGTACCCACAAATCCTGGCTGTGCTCTGGATCCTGGCTGGAACAGGGTGATGCCACATCCACCTGTGTAAAGTTTGGCACCTTGCTTCTCCCCTGTGAGGAATGATAACCATAAACCATCTGTATAAGGAGAGATTTGTAAGGTTTACATTTATTAAAGTTTGTAAAGCACTCTTTGCTGCTGCAAACAGATGCTGGTGCTGGTACACAGAATTATTTTAACTTCTGCATCACTTGGGAGAGTTGTTGTGATTTGCTGTTTTCCTGGCTCCTGGGAATCTGCAAAGACTCTTGGCTGCTTTGCAGTCCTAAATAAGATTTCTCTGCATCCTTAATGCATTGAATTTACTGTAATATAAAGAACATCGTGACACCCAGGTGGTTTCATATCAGATTTCATATGAATAACATTATGGCCAAGCTCAACTTCTAATAAAAAACTGTAACCCACTGCACTTGCCTTTGTCATTATTTGGGATTTTATTGCTTTTGTTATGAAGATAAATATTTTGATACAAATGTATATTGAATGTGATCACCAGCAGGAAAAATTTTGCTTCATATTTTGAGTTTAGTTCAAGATGGAATTTTTTGGTCTGAACATGGATGAATTCAGGTTTTTGTTCCTATATAGGATCCAAATAGGAAGGAAGATATCCCTGAGGTCTGAACAACTGTGATCCAGGACAAAACATCTGCAACTGCAGCAAGCAAAGAATGGGCATCACTGCTGCTCATGGTGACTGCCAATGCTTTGTGTACAGAGAACAGACTCAGGTCAGGATATTCCTCATCCCTGAGGACAGATTTCCCCTCATCTGGAAAGCTTCCCTCATCTTTGTTGTCAACAATGATTACACAGAGTTTGTAAAATACTTGTTTATTCCATTTTAGAGATATGAAAATAACATTAAATGTTGAACAGAATTGTGTCACATGTGGAGGGAATGATGTTAAAACAGAAACTACACTGGTTTAGAAAAAGGAAAAGAAGTCATAAGCCAGACTGAGCAAGTATCTACCAAGACAGTTTGAGAGAAGGCAGTGGGAGGAGAAGTCCTCTTAGCATATGACTAATGGCTTGGCCAAATTACTCTGAATTGCCATGTAATCTGCACCACGATTTGGACCAGAAAGATGTTTTCTTCCAAATGAAGCTTTCACCTCTGGTTGGTTTTTCCTTTTTGTTTTCTTTTTTTTTTTTTTTTTTTGTTTAGTACAGCAGCTTTGATGTTGGATTGCAAGTCAAGCAGTTCTGAGTAGAGCTGCCCATGCAGGGTGGTCTGGAGACCCCTCCCCACCAGGCTGGCAGAAAGAAACTTGCTTTTTATATTTATTTATCTTTTGCAGAGTCTGCATTTTCTATGAAAATGAGCTGAAATCTGCTGAGGTGATTTTGTGCTTGGTTATTAATTAAGCCCCTCCTGCTCAGCATGGGTTTCTTGTCCAAACACTCCTTTTTGTTTCTCCTTGTTGATGACAATGTGGAAGTGTAATCTGTGCACTTATCAGAAAAGAGAGGCCATTATCTGGCCATTGATTTCAGACACAACTCTCTTTTCCAGCTGTGCCCTTTCCCTAACAACTGCTGGTGGGTGCCCAGGATGGGTGCTGCAAGAGGACATGTAGCAGCTGAGCGATATTTTAGATATGCTAATGAGAACATTTCTGAGCTGATTGAAATGGGTGTAAATATTGAAAGCAATGCTCTGATGCTGATCTAAGTGTGCAGACAGGTTGTATAGATTCCCACGCTGCTATTCCAGAGAGAGTCTTGGATGAAATTATGATTTAAAGCCCAAGTGAGGAGTATGGACATTTTTAATGCATAATTTAGAATAAAAGTTTCATCAGAATAATATATATCCCATTTGACATTTCCAAAACAAAGGGTTTCCCTAGCTCCAAAAGTATGATTTGGGAGTAGCCTTGATTGGTGTATAGATTTTTCTTTTCTATGAGAGGAACTAAAAGAGACATTCTGACTGTAAACCACATTTTTGTTTGTTCTTTGACAGAAGAGAAATCTGGCATGTTATCATGATGAAGATATTTTCTCATTTTGTTGCACACTTCTGGGTTTTTCTGCCTGAAAACCTGTTTTCCACAGGTCAGCTTGGTCCCTGTTTCTTGAGTGTCTTGGGAAAAGTACTGCTGCAAGAGAGAGGATGGGAAAGGACAGAAAAGGAAAGGGCTCATCCTGTTCTGGGCTACAACAGCACAGCTGAGAGGGTCCCTGGGACTTAATAGTGTGCTGCTTTGAAATGATGTCAAATCACAGTGATTTCATGATTATAAGCTGCACCATTTTGACTAAAATTTTGGTCCCAACCCGGAAGTGCAGCTTACACTCAGGCGCGGCCAATATATGAACAAAGTTTGGAAATTTCCCAACTCGGAGGTGCAACCCGCGGGCCGAGCCAAGCTCGTGAATTGAGCACCTGCCAGTAAAATCCGTGATCGCGCGATTGTTACAAATTGGTTACTTAGCTGTGAACGAAAGTGCAGCTTGCAATCTGGTGCAGCTTATGTATGGACAAAGAACAAAATGTTGCTGATACCCAGAAGTGCAGCTTACAGTCAGGTGCGGCTCATAATGGTGAAATTACTGTAGTTTTCTGCCTGTTGGTACAATGACAACCTCTGGCAATGGCATTGAATTGAAAGGCAATGAACAAGGAAATTCCATATTCTATTGCCAGTGTATTAATTTAATCATTTGAAATATGAACTGGTTTTCTGCTATTGTCCTGGATAGTCTGTGTGTGCATGTGCAGGTACAAGGCACTTGGGAGTCTGTTCCTTGTCCCTGCTGTTGCCTGGAAAGGCTGACCTGGAACAGAGCAAAAGGGATAAAATAGGTATTTATTGAAATGATATATTTTGGACAGTACAAGAGCCTGGCCAGTGCTCCACCCAAATCAAATTCAAGATGGATCCCGGATCCTGAGTTTTAACACTTTTATAAGTTTAGGTTCATCTACATATTAGGGTCAATTGTCCAATTACAGCCCCAGGCTACGAAGTATCAGCCCCTTTTCCCTCATCTTTGTTTATGCTTTTTGGATACCAGTTGTCCTTGACTCTCTGGCTAGAAAGGAATTGTTTTGTCCAACAACCCTGTGAAGCGAACTTACTAACACCAGATATGAAGCTTCAGAGTTACACACTAATCAGCAGAGATTCTGAAAAATATGAAAGCTAAAACTCGAGGCATCACTGCAGAGGAGGGGAGAGAACAGAGTGATCTTCCTGTTGGTGTTTTGGTTGGTAAACCTTCTTGGCCTCTTGGCAGCCCAGGAGATGTACAGTTCACCTCAACAGAGTCCCACATCCATGGGAGAAGAAGGTATTTGTAGTCATGCTGCTGCTGCTTATCATATAAAACCATTATCTAAGGTCTCTCTCCTTAAACTCCTGACTGCTCTGTAATTTTTATTGAAAGTTGTTGGTTGAAAATTTTCAGAGAGATAATCATGTCCAGGTGCAGGGCTGGTTTTGCAATGTTATTCCACTGAATCATAATTCATGAAAGTGACTAGGGATGGTTTTCAGGCTGAAATTTAAAAGTGCCAGAATTAGAATAGAGGTTAAAAAGTACTTCTTGTAATATATGTTTAGTTTTGCCAGAGTCAATTTCCTTTAGGTTTAGTCAAGGTCATTAGAACAATGACAGGGCTGAATTTGTTCATAAATTTTGTGTCTGGAAGCTGAAATTGCTACAAGGTTCTTCACACAGATGTGCAGCACATGCTGAATACCTGGGCTGATATGTCACAAAGATTAACTGACTTACTGCAGCACAATAAATAAATAACTTTCTGAAAGACCCTGGAAAACGGTGGCTCAGGATTGTAGCTGGGTTATGGACAAGACAACTATATTTTGGTGCAAATGAGTTTATTTTTCCATGTTTCATGACTAGTTCACTGATGCATAGGTACTTCTGTACTGGGAGAGGAATGCTACTTCTATCCTGATCAAATGTATGCTTCAAAAATATCTATAAACCAGTGAATCTCAGTTGAAGCTAACAGAGAACAGAGAGATGCTGCTCTTTAAAGAGTAATGAAGAAATTGTAATTCCACAAGCAACTGGATCAGTTATTTACTACCCATTTAACTACTTAATGGATTATTTTGTCTGTTCTTAGAGGAAGGCTTTTTAGATGACACTGAAATGGGATGTGGAATAAAATGCTCCTTCTTTCATGGTCAAGAAGCAAGGTAACAATTGTGCTCCAGAACCCAATACTCTTTCAAGTTACATTTAGAACTGATGATAAAACTGCCTTTAACTTTTTAATCTTGAACTGATATTGAGAAGTCTTTAAAAATGTGTTAGAGTAAAACAATGGACTTTCTAATCAATCACACAAAATTATAATATATTGGAAACTTATTATTAATAATAGACTATTATTCTTTATGCATCACATCATACTATCTAATCTATCTATCTATATTAGTTACTTTTAAAAAGAATTGGGTGATAAATTACTCCATTAAAACAGAATGAAGAGACTTAAGCTCTTCAGTGGGGAAAATTAGAAAGGGGATTTTTACAGTGGCTTCACGGCTTTGTCAAGTGCATCACATGCTACTGGATTCCTGGGAGCTGAGGAGAATGTGATACTTCCACCAAGGGATTGGCATTGACATGAACCCAGAGTTGTGATGCAGAGCTGTGCCTTATGAAGGCCACCTCTGCAGGTGCTGTGTGTGTGTTCAGGTTTGCTTTTCAACTTGGTGTTGATTAATTAAATAAAAAAGCCTGTTAGTTTGGGGTCCTTTCAGCTTCCATTTTGTCTCTGGTGCCTTCAGCAAGTCTGTGAGTTATGGAGACTTTTCTACTTGACCCAGTGTAGTTGCTGATAAAAGGAAAAGAAAGCAACAGCTCTTTCCTCAAGCTCTTCTGAGGAGAACTGGAGTGAAGAACAGTGTCAGGACATTTGTATTCCAGTTTTTGCTTTGTAATTTGCCCATCTCCATCTCATTTTCTATCACTTTGGGGCAAGTTTTGTGAAAGTGACAGAAACAGTCTGCTCCTGTGTGGTATGTTGCTGTGGGCACCCTTTCCCTGACAGGTGTGGATTTATTACGCTGTTTCCTTGATGCACTTACTTCTTCCCCTCCAGCACACTGTACAAGTCTCTCCTCATGGTCCCTTGGGTACCTGCCAGGCTCACGGAGATGAAAGTAGAGAGATGAGCACATATGTGCTTCCATCTGTAATGGGTAAAGAAAAAGTCTGAAAAATAGCATTTTACTGTTTTCCTGCAGGCAAATAAAGAGCTGATTTTGTGGGGCTCAGGAAGAATACTACCTCTCAGATTTCTGACCTCTCAGCTTTTTGATCTTTCAGGTTTGAGGCAGGTTCAGACTCAGGTGGTGACCTGGAGTGGGCAAACTGCTGAGGACATGAGCTGTGTGAGTTCTCTGGACACCCAGTTTGAGTTCTCTGGGCTGGGAGAATCATGATGTTGGCACTGTTGTGTGCAGATGCAAGTTCATCCTCATTCTTCATTGCTGCAAATTGTTGCCATTAGAATGGCATGTACAAGATTGGATTGGTCATGTGGCACAGGGCATTGGAGGTGCAGGAAGAGCTGCCAGGTGCAGAAAGAGAATTTGGAAACTTGGATGAGTGGAGAGAGAAAACCAAACAAATGAGTAGAATGGGATTCATTTTTTTGCATGTTTTAGCTGTGCAGTGCACATAAAAGGGAAAAATCAATTTACTGAAATCCTAAATAAATAACTGATAAAAGAACACATTCTTCTTGAACTGAAAACAAAAAAGTAAATGGTAAATAAATGATTGTCTGAATGGATAAAAGTGCAAAAAGCAGCAGCAGCAGAGTCAGAGGGCTAAAGGCACTATATTTTCATACGAAACAAAATACAGAATGGCATAAATTATGGATAAAGGCCTACTAGTAAGAGGCCTTTGTTTACTAATGCTTTCAACAGGTCATTTTTCTCCTCATTTTGATTTAAAAAATCTAAAATGGTAGGGAGGGATTTTCTGGGAAAGAAGCACAGTGTGCAGCCTAATATTCCATCCCACAGACTTTACTGGCATTATCATAAAAATGCTGAAGATTTTTTTGGTTTTGAACTCATTTTTCTGAAATTCTTGACAAATGAGCCCAAGTGCACTAATAATGGAACTGGAGTGATTTTCATGTCTGTCGGGAAATAGGCAGTCTATTTGAATTTTGTATTTTTATTGCCTTTGACAGCCTTGGTAACACCCCATTGGCAATAACAAAACCTTCACCTGCAGTTTGCTTTGACTGGGTTGGAATTTCCCAGTGGAATGCATCATCACTCTTCCAGCTGGTTCTGTTTCAAACTTCAGCATTGATGGCTGTTGACTTGCGGGGAGCAATCTGGGAATAAAGGGCAGTGCAGGTCCTCTTTGTACAACCCTCTGCATGGAGACTTTCCATCCACTTCCCAAATACAGTATCCCAGATTAATTCGGTTGTGTTAGTCACAACTGCCAGTAAATCCATTGATTTTGAGATGTATTGGTGGGTTTATCTACTGCCACTGATCAGTAACATTGCGATTGCTCAGCTGAGGATGAGACTGCCTTGAGTTAAGCTGGATGTCCCCATGGATGCTGCAGCTGTGGGAGCCAGGAGCCAGTCACCATCCTCCTGGCACTCCTCAGTGCACTTGTGCTCATTTCATAGAAGAGAATTGTGGAGTCATAGAACGGTTTCATTTGAAAGGAACCTTAAAATCACTCAGTTCCCACCTCCCTGCAATACGGGCCAAGGTTTGTGCAGCCTCAACATTACTGGATTTGTTAAATGGGCTTATAGACTAAAGCAAGATTTGTTACAAACTGGGATAGCAGTGTGGTGTGTAGGAGGGTTTGGGTCATACCTGGACATTGCACCAATAAAGCTGCAGCAGGGAGGATGAAATCCATTATTATTATGGATTGTAATGGTTTGAAAATAAAACCAGTGAGGGACTCCAAGTCAGAAATACAATTTAATAAGAAAAAAAAAAAGAGAGAAAATTAAAATATATGCAATAGTACAAAAGAAAAACCACTGACAGGGTCAGATTACAACCTGACATGCCGCTAGTTAGGGTGGTGGTAGCAGTCTAGATGAAATGGTTGAAGTAGTGATCCTGTAGAAAGGTCTGGTAGCTCTTGGTTCTTCCAAATCCCAGTTTTTATCTAGGTAGGAAATGTTTGGCTCCTCCCCCTGGGTGGGGCATCTCTCAATGGAATGATGTAAATTTTTTATCAGTCGTGCAGTGGGACTCAATGGCTCATTTACAGAAGATATCTTCCTGGAGGAAGGATGGGTCATGGACGAGATAAAGAACATTGCCCCTGGTTTTTAACAGATGGACCATCAGCAGAGGATATCTCTCACAGAGATAAGAATCACTGCCCCAGATTTCAGCAGATGGTGATAGAATACATACTTTGGGGCATATCTTTATGTTGTAACCTAGGACATGGGTGAAGTTAACCTGCCACAGAGGTGGTTTATTCCATTTACTGTTACTGCTCACTGCAGTGTCTGAGAGAGAGCCCATTTGGAGATGTGGCAGGAAATGAACTCATTTCTCTTCTTTTGTCACGGATTAAATGTGCTGTTGTATATGTTGAGGCTAAATTAGCTATGGTTTCCACTGCCATGCTATTCTGTGGGGGAAAGAAAGAAAATAGGAAAAGAATGTGAGTTTTTTAGGACAAAATGCTTGTTGAGTGGTGATTCTGAATGTTACCCTAACATCTAATATCATAGTAACGACAGTATGAGCTATACTTAGAGAGTAAATGCTGCAGCTGCTCTGGGTTGAGCCTGAGCAGACAACATGTAGCAGCCACCTCTCTTGCCTCTGAGGTAGAGGTCTCCAAATCTTCCTGGGTGTCACTTTTGACAGCAGCTCCAGCTTCAGTACTGCCAATAGCATCTTGGTATTTGTAGGTAGTCATGGCCTTGTTCACCTTTTATTACTGATAGGTGCATTTAATCTACTTTATTTACTTCATTTTTGTCTGATGCTGCTGTATCATGATATCATATATTCCCATGCCTGGCTCTAAACTTTCCTGAACATGTTAGATGTTGGAATAAAGTGGTCCACAGACCTTCCTCAGCAGGACAAAAAACTTTTTGCTGTTTTTTTTTTCTTCAGCCCCATTTGTCAGCATCTTTGCTCCATCCAGCACCTCCCTTTGTATCTTCTGAGGGTTTATGGTGCTTTCGTAGTGGTTCAGAGAAGAAAAATGAAGATGGCATTCACACCTCTCCCTGCATGACAGGGCTGTTCGTGCTGTGCTTTGTTGTCCAAGTTGCACTGCTGGATCCTTTTGATGTTAGGTGACTGCAAAGCAAGCACCCTCTTACCCATGGGGTATCATTGAGATCTGTGACAAAACCCCAACACTTTCAGACGCCCCTTTCCTTTTCCCTTCTGCTGCCAGGAATGCATGCAAGCAGTTCAAGGTAAGAAAGGGTTCATTAAAATAAAAGATCAGACACTTGGTTTGGTTTAACTGCTATTCTAGACTTAAAACACAAAGATATTTTAAATTTTTTGTGACCACATGTTGGCAGCTGTTGAAAGAGCACACAGAAAGCATGTGAGTGCCCCAGGGAAACAGTATGAATTTAGGAGAAATTGTCATATCAGTCAATGTATCTCAAGCAAAAGCTTGATATTTTTGAGTTTTATGCAAACTACCTAAATAAAGCAAAGTAGTATTAGTGTGGATGGAAGGTAACAGACTGGATAGTTTGGCAGAGGATGTGAGAGGCAGTCTAACCCTGGACAATGACACTGGGAATTAAGCTGTTCTGAATAGTTGTCTATAGGGAGTGATGGAAAACACAGTCGAGAAAAAGGTGACCTTTAGGTCAGGTGAGTTCATTTCAACAGAAATCAGAGGTGTAATGCTTCCTCTAAACCCACATAAAGTGCTATAGGAAAGCCTGCAATTCTGCCTACTTTGCTAGGTAAAGCAGAATCTCTTTTTCCTGTTTTGGCTTTTAAAATAACTGCTTGATGCAGTAGATTTCACCCTCTAGAACAACAAATATATTGCAGGACAGGTGGAATTTTAAGACCTTATTTTGCTGGTGTTGCATGTTTGAAACTTCTATTGAAATTAATGGCAATTGCAGTCCTGTAACCATGTTAGGAGAGAACCCTGTGACCTTATAAATGCAGGCAATATTGTGAAGCAGCTACTGCCTTCAGGTGGTGAAGAGCAAACAAAACTGCACTTTATATTAGACATCACTCATTTGTCCTTTCTCTTCTTCTATTGCACTCCAGGTCCTGATCCTATCAGCCACTGTGTCCTTTTGTAATTTACCAAAGTAGTGCTTGGCATGGGGATCTAGGAGGTGATTTCCTGTAGTGCCTCCATCAGCAGCCCTCTTGTAACAGAGCCAGAGTCTGAATAGTTGAGCTGGGGCAAGTGCATGCAGTTCCAGTGCATGCTGGAGTCTGGTTTATTTGCTGGCTCAGATATAAATCTGTTTTCATTGGCCTCTCTCACTTCCTCCAGCCCTGCTGAGCAAACGAATGATATTTGAGGAAGAAGTATATGCTGGGAATGGGCAGAGGGCAGGAAAATGTATAAATGGCTGTGTAATTAATCTCTGGTTCTTCCCAATTAATCTCCTCTTATCTGTTACTGTGGTTAATTGAGTTTTTGCCCAAATATGACCTTTCCTTCTAATTCCCACACAAATAATTTTCAGAATGACTGCATAGCTTCATTCCCTACAGTCTCCAATGTGTGTTTAAACTCCAAGATGTTAGATCAGTATGGTGAAGACCAGTGTTTCCTGAAGGCATCCCATTAGTGGTTGCTTCTTGAGATTGTATGGTTTTCAGAAACTCAGGTGTCTCTTGACTTTTGCTATGTTATGATTAATTTTAAAATTCACGTGAGTGCATGCCTATCAAAAGACTCAAGAGTATCAAGTCACCTACCTGCTCTTGAAAACATTTCTGTGGGTTTTTTCCCAAATGCAGTTTTGTAGTTTGTTGAAATTTCCACAAGACTTAAACATTTGGTGTTCTGTGTTACTGTTGGCAGTGGAAAGTTTTGTATCACAGTAAATTTGGTGACTGTAGATTTGGAGACTTTCTCTTTTCCTGGGCCTACTGTTCCTTCAATTAACTTCTTTAAAATACAATTGAATATTAGCTATTTCTCCTCCTAAATGCATTTTAATCCAAATGTTAGACCACAGTATACATCTTCTGAAACAAATAGAACTTTTTGGCCTCTTTAAAAAGATTTCAGCAATGAAAGTGTTTGAGTTCTACTTTTTCTTTTTTTAGTAGGAAAAATGAACATTTTCCTCTTCCCTTCTCACCCTACCCATAGAGAAATCAAAGGCAGTATGGGGTGAGTCAACCTTTTCCCAGCCAGCACTGAAAGTTGGATTAGATTCCTCTTCCCAGAGACTTCCCAGCTCTGCCTTATCAGGACAGTATTTCCAGAAAACAAAAGAGTCAACATGTTTATAGTTTGAGTTCAAAACACCTGAAAAAAGACAACTCAGACAGAAATGTGTCAGGGAAGAGTTCCCTGTTCTCTGTAGACCATGGTAAAATCTACATCCTGGGAATAATGTATTACGAAATACAAGGGAGTGATAATCCCTCTAACAAAGAATTCTAAACTTTCTTCTATCTTACCCAAAGGTAGAACTGTAACTCCATATAAATCTGTGAAATTTATTTTTATTTACTGAGTTTAAATGAAAGAATTATGCCAAAGGGTCCAGAGTATTTAAGCTAATGTACTTTATTGAAACCAATGAGGCAACATCACATTATACCAGCTAAGGACATGTCCTTCATATATTTTGTTTCTGGGATGCAAATACAAAATCTCTGAATGGGGACAGATATTTCAAGATATCTTGCTTTAAGTTGTATTTCTCTCCTAATTACTTAGTTCTAAATAGTCCAGGAAGGAAATTCATCTTTTGATTGCTGGATTTGAACTTATTTATGCTAATTTCTAATCATTACATGGTTTCAAACAGCTAGGGTTCCGAAGACACTGTAACATGGACTAACTTTCATAATATGATAGCAGTATTTAATATTATTTGTTAATTAATTGTTTCCTTTTTCTGTTATTCTTTAAAATACAGCTTTATTTTATTTTATTTTATTTTATTTTATTTTATTTTATTTTATTTTTAAATCTAGTAAAATCTCAAGATTGTTGGAGTAGTTTTTTGTATTATCTTATACTGCCAGGTATGTTTGATTAAAATCCACTGAAGTTGACAGGAAGCTCTTGATAGATGTTGGATGTCTCAGTGGCACATTGGCTGCCTCCTGTGATGCCCAGAGAATGCTAGCATGGGAGTCCAGCCAGGTGGGCCACACCAGCCCATGCTCTGCGGGGTCTGGGGATGGCTAACTTGCCAACTGCAGTCAAAACCACAACATTCTCCTGTCCTTCTCCAGTGTGCGTTTAGGGTCTTTTCATTTTACATTGGGATGTTTCTGGAAGGTGGGAATAACCCTGATGTGGCAAGGGAGAGGGTATGAAACCTGCAGGGTCTCTGATCCCAAGGTGTTTGAGGGGTGGGCACCCCAAGACTCCTCTGAGTTAGGAGGAGCCTGCCAGGGTCTCTTGTCTGTGCCTGTAACTTTCCTGGTCTTTCTGCCTCATCTCAAGCTGAGCATATTCTGAAGCACTCCTGGGTATTTTGTGCTACAGCTTCACCGCCACAGTTCGGGGCTGGTTTTTCCCAAATGCATCTCTGGACTAGGAAAAATCACATGGCACTTTAATAGCCAAAACCTATATAGCAGGGGAGGGAATAAAGCAAGTCTCTTAATAAAGTGCTTGTAAGTACAGGAAACCTGCAGTGTAAAGTCAACAGGTCTCTCCAGTGCTGAAAGCACAAGAATTTCCTGTGGTGGGGTGAGAGCTCTACTGCTTAAATGTTGCACTGGTTCAGTGCTTTCCCCGCTTGAGCATCTCCAGCAGATACACCTTTAACAGCTTCTGATCAGGCAGGAGGTTACTGACTCTCATTTTCTGCTTTCTTTGTCTCAATGCATTATCCAGTTCAATAGCACTTATAATCAAGATTAGCCTTGGAACACAATTTAGCTTTCTTCTGTGACAACACAACAGCCGGATTAATACAAACCCTGCTTCTTCCTTACGTAAAATCTTGTAATATGGAAAGCCACTGTATTACCATAATTTTTATGAAAGTAGCTTTTCAGATTGCATGTACAGTAATTTCACGATTACAAGCCGCAGTGATTATAAGCCGCATGTCCGGGTGTCGGCAACATTTAGGTTTTTGTCCATAAATAAGCTGCACCAGATTATTAGCCGCACTTTCGTTCATAACAAGGATCCCCGTGCAACTTTCACAAAGTTGCAAATTAGTAGCAGAATTGCAGGATCATGGGGTTTACTGACTCAGCCCTGCTCAGGCAGGGGCAGGCGAGTGGCGTGCCCAGCCGCTGCCTCCGGGAAGAGGGAGAGGGGCGTCCCTGGCTGGTGCCGCCGGGAAGAAGGAGAGGGACGTGCCCAGCCGGTGCCGCCGGGAAGAGGGAGAGGGGTGTCCCTGGCCAGTACCACCATCGCACCCTCTGGGGCTGGGCAGTGCTGCTGCTGCTGCACTGCTACTGTGCTGCCGCCGCCTGGAGCCAGACAGGCACTGACTTGTCTCGGGGCTGCTGCTGGCTCAGACTTCCAGGTTGGGAAATTTCCAAAATTTGTTCATATATAAGCCGCTCCAGTTTGGGAGCAAAATTTTAGTCAAAATGGTGCAGCTTATAATCGTGAAATTACTGTAATGTTGATCAGGTTTTTTGGTGAAGCACTCTGAGGACCAGCTAGTCAATGTAAACACTTTTCAAGATGACTTCTGGTCCTTGGGAATGAAGCTGCTAGAGAATAGTCTGGTCTAAAGGGACCAGCTTTGAAGAGCTGTGTTGCTGTAAGGCTGTGTGTAGTCTTCCCAAGGGATGGATGTAGAGAGAAGCTGGATATGATGCACCATGCTTCAGTACACACCACCCCCGGCAAGTTCTGTTATCTTAGTGCAGAAGAGGAAGAGTGACCTGTGTCATCCTTCAAAAAGGGAGGCTAAAGGTCTGTGCTGAAGGATTAGTTTTTTTGTAACATATATTAGTGGTTTATTCCATGTCTAGGTCCCTTCAAGACATGGACCTTAAGCAAATACAAGGTGAACTGTTCCTATAATTCTATTGCCTCACTGACCCTCCCCAGTTAGATGCTGCTTGTATACTCTTACCTGTTTTAAATCCTTGAGGATATGTGGGCTAGATGTGCTCAATATGAGATTTTTCTGTCCTGCCTCTTCTTGCAACACTAGAAGTATGTGCCGAGGGGCAGCATGCCCTCAGTGCTCCTGGGTGTTCAGGTCCTCATGCAATGGACTCCCTGAAAACAGTAGAAATTTTAATCGTCATGGTGGGCTGCTCATGTAGCTGTGGTAGCAGGTATTCCAGAAGGTGCTACTTTAATTTATCTCACATGAGATCTGTAAGTAGCTTATGCAATTAAAAGACAGAAGATGAAACAGCTGTCAGCAGTGCAGAGCACCAGCACTCTGCAAGGCACTTGGAGTTCAGAAAGAAAACAAGCATCTGTCCAAGGTTTAACTTCCAAAATGAGATGAGCACTGGGAAGGTTATGCAAGAGGAAGCAGATACATAGCTGAGTGTGCAAGGATTAAATAAGAAAAAGAAATAAGACTATTGCACCTATCACTGAGGATTTCAGACATCCCTAGCAAAATACTGGACAATAGTAAGGAACGTGTTGCATTTCATAGAAAAACATTTGATTTTCTACCATGTAAAAAACTTTTTAGATCCAAAAGATTCCTTACGGTAGAAATGTAGCTTTACCCTGATTAAATTCTTATTTATCAAGTTTTTACAAAATACTGTGAAATTAAAAATTCAGTGTTTTTAGAGATTATAATAATGTTTAGCTCCTTTTCCAGTTTATAGATAAAATGCCATATTTAATGTAAGCAGTATTATGTTTCTTCATGCAATTCTGGATAGCTCTTGCTCAAAGATAAATCAAAGTAGACTAAAGAGAAGAATTTTTGTAATGTAGATTTATGGCAGTGCAGAATAAAGTGCTGCTTCTCAGTTGCAGGTATTTTTAGTATTGTAGTTAAAAGTGTCAAAATAAATAATTAAATTTAAATTACTCAGTAGCAGCTCTGCTACTCCCATCCCAATATAATAAAGTAAACATTAAAAGTGTCAGAGACAAAGCCAACAGCATCCAACAGTATCCTGTGCTATTAACTTTCTCCCAGTTGTGGAGATATTTGCAAGTGTTGCTCTCTGTCTACAACTCAGGGAATGGAAAACAAGGGTTCTTTTAGTCTGAGGGCTTCAGCCGGAAAGGCAGTGAGTTGTCCTTCCAGGGGAGAAGCAGGGAAGTCATCAGGTAAGGATTTCATTCCACTGTCCCCAAACCAGACCTCTGCAGGGTCAAGGCAGAGCCCCTCATCCCACATGCAGCTTGCTGGCTCCTTAACACCGTCCTCAGTGATTCCAAATCAAAGAGGACCTGGAATGACTCTCTGGGTTGTGCCTGCATTGAATTAGGATCTCTGCTGTGAATGATACAGTTGATTTTTACTCCTGTGTTTGAGTGGAAGCTCTGGGCAGTGGGAGGGGGTGTGGGGTGACAGTGCCTGTCTTGACACCAGAGAAAAACGCATTGGTCTGGTTTCAATTCCACGTATGGAATGTAAAAGTGGATGATATTCTATGAAAATTCAATAAACCTTGAGAACAGCAGCAGGGCTGATATCTGTAATTTAAAATAATGGATATCAAGTAATTGTTTCTCATTTATCTTTACTGCTGAGTTTCAGAAGTACCAAAGAGACTTCTTTAGGCTTTTTTTTTTAATAGCTTCATTTATCTCAATCAATGATGGGTTCTAGAGGTGGCTGACTATTATATTTAATAATACACTGGATAAAAAATATCCCCGTCCTTTCACATTTTTTGACATATGTGGAAAGAATATATGAAATCTCAGTGGGAGATAGAATTGTAGGGTTTTTTTTAAAAAAACCCACTTCATTATGCAAGATAAATGTGTTTTTTGTTGCACAGTGGGATCTGTAGGCAGACTATTCGAATCTTTGTTTTACACAGATTGAAGTTTCATTAAAAGAAATATCTTAAACCTGAGGTTCCAAAGTAAATACTGCAACCAAAAGATGACTTGATTCAATCCTGTGACTGTCGCCACTGAAAAGCCTTTTCAGGAGACACAGTGTAGCCTGGAACTTTGGATAGAAATTTTAGGGAAATCTGAAAATTTGAACTAGCTGGTTTTAATCTCCCTGTGAGCACCCCATGTTTATAGACTAGGAGTCCAGTATTATCCTCAGACTGCATAGCCTGAGATTTGGACCTGCTCAGTTCGCAGTAGTGCCATCCCTATTTCCCCCCTGTGGGCTCTGTGCTCTGCTCCAGAAAAAAAAGTATTTCTTTGACAAGGTTAGATTTGGGTTCTGCCTTTTGGTGTCACAGAGTGGCAGAGTCTCTGCAGTATCAACCTCCTTCTCCTGGGCTCTTTCAGCCCCTTGTAACGTCTGGACTTGGTGAAAATTTAAATAGGTTTTGCAGCCTCTCCTCTTTGAGGTTTGGCACCATCTAGGAAGTGTTCCTGGGGGATTAAACTTGCATATGAACTTAAGTGTCTTTCAAGAATTTGAAAAACTCTTGAGAAGTTATATTTCAAAGGTTACCAAAGGCAGATTGTTTGTAGAATTTGACCAAAGGAACATCGTATTAGGAAACAAGGTGAGGTACAGCGTTCATCTAAAGCAAAGGAGAAAAGAAAAATTATGACCAGGAAATGAAGAAACCCAAGAGATAGCACTGCTGTGGCCTCACAGCCTGTGGTAACTGCCCAAGTGCTATTCCATGGGAGATTAGAAGAATTAAAGCAGGTGTGATTTAAATAATAAAATAGTGGATTCTAAAATAAGTAACAAACCTGATGTCAGACACAGGTGGAAAGATTGCAGCTCACATCTGTAACTGTGAGGATTCAAAATGGACAAGTATTCTGACTGAATCAGATTTTCTTTTGTTAAATGCTAACTTGCTCATGCATTGATTGCTCCAAAGGCCACGTGTTGATGTGGCACAGCCAGACAAGTGGTTTTTGTCAGAAGCTGCTAGAAGTTTCCACCATGTCTGACAGAGCCAATCTCTGATGGTTCTGAAGATGGACATGCTGCTGGCCCAATTAGAGAGGTTGGTAACACTTCTGTGATAACAGATTTAAGAAGAAAATCAAAATGGCACAGAGGCCGGTTTTCTGGGCTGTCCCTGGGCCTGTGAGGTGATTGCCATGGTTGCTTGCCTAGCCACACCTAGCCAGCCATGCTGTGGGCAGAAGGGCAGGGCCAGCAGTGGCTTCTCCTTCTNGCTGCCCTGCAATGATGTTAAACAGCGCCAGGCCCACAGAAGCCACCGCTGCCTGCCCAGTGACAGCAGGGCTGCCTGGCCGGCAGTAGGAACATGGCAAGTGACTCCAGACACAGAACCTACACGAAATCAACCTCTCGTCACTGCGGGATCTTGCAAGAATCTTTGAATTAGTGGAACTTGCTGGGAATGGTATTTATGAGCAGCAGCTTTTCTTCTTTTTTTGCTTCTCATTAACCTAGTCTGACTCTGTTAATAATAAATTTATTTTATACCTTTAAATTTGAACCTGTTTTGGCCTTAGAGTGTTTTCCCCCAGTCCTCATCTCAACACTTGAGCCTTTCATTAATGTTTTCTTCACCCTCTCCTCTGCCCAGCAAGAGAGGGTGAACAAGCAACTTTCTTGGCTGCCTGGTGTTTGGCTGATATCAAACCACAACAGGCTACTATACAAACAGGCTAAAATCCTAGAGTTTCTGTGAAAGGCCTTAAAAAAAGGTATTGTCCTTCACAGTTTTTAAAAAGGAGATTTTTCCCTGGCATATTTGAATAGTGGAGTCTGTCAGGCATTCCTCAGTTCCTGAATATGAGGAACCTGGTAAACTGTATTTGTGATCTAAACTTACTTTGTTAGGATTTGGCAGGGAAGAAAGGCTGGGTTTGGTTATGTAGACCCAATAGGGAATGACTTAGTGGTATAAGCTTTGTTTTGAAATAACTCAGATGACGTGACAGTGACATGGAAATAGTTCTGTGTATAGGCACCAGATGCAAAACACATCTTTATTTAACTTCAATAAATTGTAGGTGAAATGCAGAGGAGCTGTGTAATTACAAAGAGGGGAAAAAATTATCTTAAGAGAAGTTTTGGAATAGCTTCCTGTGAAGGGCTGAGTGGCAATTTCAGTGCTCTAGAAGCAGATTTTTTTTATTTTATTTTTGCTGCAATATCTGATACTGAGACACACGTTTTAACCCCATGAGCATCACTTTGTTAATTCAAACCTTGTGGATAATCTCTATGCAATTTTCTGGTTGAATGGCCATGTTTCCAAAGGGTAAAAAATGGAGGAAAAAATAACTAACAAGCATAAATGGAAAGGACACCTTTGACTTTCATCAGCATACAGGAGAGTAGGAAAATTTGGTCTGTCCCTGTGTGAATGCAGTTGTCCCACCTTTGTATCATCAGTGGAGGATGAGGTTGGGAGATGTTGACCCATACCCACAGATCAGGATGATCTGAGTATGCCAAGGAGGTTGTAGAAGTAGGTAAGTAGATGGTTGACAGTGAGTTTGTGGCAGGTAATGCTGCTGATTCTGGTTAGGATAAATATAAGTTTAGTGATGATTAAACATGCCAGATCAAAAAGGGTTTTTTTTTAAAGTTGGCCATGTGCTTTGAGGCTTCTTGCATCTCATCCTTAATTATCAACAAACCCAATTCAATGAGGGCAGAGAGATTTAAGCTAGTGCACAAATAAGATTAAACAAGACAGGAAATATGTAAAAATGGGGTTATTTGGAGGTTTTACTGTATTATCTGGTGCAAGTATTAAGGCTGGCAGTTTATCTTTACATTTAGAGACCAGTGACTAATTAAGGTGTTCTGGCAAGGATTATTCTGCAACACCAGAATCAGGGAGAGAGCAGTTGATGGCATGGCTGTTAATGAGTTAACTGAAGTGCCGAATCGAGGCAGATGTGCTGCTTAGAGAGGTCCCATCAATCATTAACTCAGTTAACATGCAACGATTAAGTTCTCCAGATAGTGCAATAGATTAGACCCCTCTCATAATTTACACCAGAGGTTTACCTGAAATGGAATACTTAGACATGATCTTGGTTTGGAAGTTACAGCTTATTGATTCAAGCACAGTATTTCTCCTAAGTTGTTCTATTTTTAATATAAAAAAATAATAAGTCCCTGGGAATCTGTTTTAAAGAAAACTAAGATGCCATGTTTTCCATTAGAGTTTATTTTCTTTCAATTCGCTGCTAAGAAGAATTGCATTGCTTTTGGTTCTGTGGGCTTTTTCTTCTTATTGCAGCTTGAACATGGATATGGACTGACTGTTTTTAGTAGGCTCTGTGGCATGTCATGCACAACTAGAGGTTTTCAACTAGAGGTTTTCCAAGCCTATGTTGGGGAATTGTGTAATTTAACTTCCTGGTTTTAAAATCCATCTACTATTCTTATAGTTTCTTAAAAATAGACAACTGTTCTTCAGATAAGTGGTTCAATGGACTCTTGAAAGAGCAGAAGTCAGAGCCAAGCTCTGCTTCCAGAGACAAAGCTTCCCTTGATTCATTGAGAAGGCCAGGAAAAAACGTTAGTTTTAAAGGTAATTCATTTCTATAGGTGCCTAAAATTAGATTCTACAGTTGTGCTGGATTTTTCAGACTTCTGGTTCTTTGAGATCCTATTCACTCTCTTTACTGAGTGCTGTTGAGAAATATAGTTTCCAAAGGTTACAGGTGCTCCTGGGATCAATAATTCTGGCACAAGAAATAAGTAAATCTCAACTTTCTGATGCGTTGCAGTATAGGTTTCTGTGCATGAGCAGGATGTGACTGACCTCTGGTTTTGCTGAAGGTTGTGTGCTCATACAAGGTTACAATGGAGCTGGTGACACGGGGGCTTTGCTTAATCACGAGCCCCCAGAAAGAAAGGGGAGGTTCATCATGGTGCTTCAGCTCTGGGTTCTCAGCTGTGAGTAGTGCGTACTCTAGCCCATAGAGGCTGTTTGTCAGAAGAGCTGCCCTTGGGCTCTGGGTAGGCAGTTCTGTTGGAAAAAAGAAGGAAGCAGGCTGGTAGATCAACTATTTCCCATGGGCTGTTGGTCCCCAGTGGGTTCTGTAAAACTGGAGAGATGCCCTGCAGATAGAATGCTTTCAAGGGCAAAGTCATGAAACCAGGCAATGTGCAGTTATTTTTTCTTATGTTTACAGTGGAATTCTGTTTTGAGCAGTGTGTGAGCAAGAGACACTACATTAGCTACAGTCACCTCTAATAAACTGATTGTTAATCATTCATGTCAATTTTTGGAGGATGTTCACTGTGTATTTGGACATATATCCAGCTAATGTTTCTTGATATCGTTGTACAGGAGATCTAAGTTTGTCGCTTGAACTTGTAAAGTGTTTTTATTAAATTCATCTTTTCATGTTAGTGTTTTCTAGGACCGGTCTGGAATATTCCATGAAAATATCAAGTAAAACACTTTTTTAAAACTAAACCTGCTGAACAGATTCAAGCATCTGACAATATAGCAGCCTATCTCACCTGGTTCCTATATGGATGTTGTATTTTGAATGCTCTTCTACCCTTCTTGAAGAGGAAACCCATCCCTCAGTGCCCTGTGGCCATACCAAAACTTCTACAATCATCATACCAAGTTTGGCCCATTCTGGACCTCTATCCACAGAATATTCTTTGTTGTTTCTCTCTTACTACACATACATTCTGAAGACATAGTCCAAGCACCATATTAAGACATTATTCATATTAGCTTTAAAAAAAATCCCATAAAAAGATTGGGAAGCATCCAAAACTCAGCATTTCTTTTATTTTAAATAGATGGTACATTTCTCCCCATTACAGATCACCTTTTTCCTGTCAAGGACACTCAATCTCTACACTTTCTCCTACACTACTGTGGGTGGTTTTGGAGCAAGATATTACACTGAGCTCCCCCTGCGCTTGATCTTGACAAAGTCTTGTGATGAACTTTTATTTTTATGGCTCATTCTGCCTAATTTATTGTTGGGGGTTGAGGGACTTTTTACTCTTTCCCTTGGTGGAGAAATTTTTCCCATTATCATGCTAAGAAACCTGTCTGGGCAACTCTCTTGTTTTCTCATTGCTCAAGACAAAAGAGAGGGGTGGAGATGGATGGTTGTGGGTTGCTTTGTCCTTCTGGGGGGACACTCGCTCTCACCAGCCTGAACGCAGAAGAAAGAAGTTCTTTTTCTCTGCGGTGGGACCGGGCCCTGCACTCTGGCACTGCTACAGCTTCCTGCTCCTGAGAACAACGCTGAGAACCAGGATGCAAACGGTGAGCGGAGTTTTCTTCCTTCACCCTTCTCCCACCTGGGACCGCCAAGCCGCTGCTGCCTCACCTGCCTGTTCCTGCAGCTGCTGCGACTGAGAGAAGGCTGCCACGGTCCACTGGGACCGTGCAGAGGAGGAGGGCATCTGTGATCAGAAAAAAGAGACCGAGACTGAGTTTCATTCTGTTTTGTCACTGATTTTTCATAGCTGATGTTGTTCTTGTTTGTCTTGCAGATATATCAGTAAAGAACTGTTATTCCTAAATCCATATTTTTTTTGCCTGAGAGGCCCTTAATTTCCAAATTATAGTAAACTAGGAAGGAGGGGATTTTCACTCTCCATTTTGAGAAAAGCTCTTGCTTTTTTTCCCCTGGCAATACTCTAAACCAAGACATTTATATAAAAAAATATTATTATTTTTGAGTGATATTTATGGTTTTGAGAATGAAATTCAGAGGAGAGTAGTCATGACTCTCCAGCTCTCCACCTCAATGGTATGTCTCAGAGAGTTTTGTGGTGCAGGAACAGTCTATTCCAAGGAAAGAGGGTGTATTTTAAGACCTGCTGTAACTCATCTGTGGCTCTGGCAGAACATCCATCTCTGCTGAGTTTTTTTTCTCTATCTGCATTAGCAATGGGAGTTCATCTGAAATAATAGGCTTGAAAGCTCTCTAATATGAATCCTGCTGGTATAAAATTTCTCCTTTTTTCCCATAGGACTTTTTCTTGTTAGTTTTCTTTGAGATTATTCTAATATATTTGAATTATTTTCTCCACTTAGTTTTATAAGATTCCCCCTAAGTGAATAAATTTTTACACTAGCGCTGCAATCATTTATACCAACTGTAAATCCCAAGGAAGCTCAAGAGAAAAGAGGAGCTGTTCTCTGAAGAAAGATTACATTTCACTTAATTTTATTCTTGTTATGTTTGTGTCATGTCCAGTGGGGCTGATTTCAGCTGTCTATGCATCATTGTGTAGTTAGAATAGACAGGACTTTTAATACCTCTGTTACTAAGAGATTTTTGTGGCACACACTAGTACAGAAGAAAGCTAACCTGGACCACAGCTACTGGAGTCTGGACCTTCTTTCCACTCATGTCAGTGTGAAATTTGTCTTGACTTCAGTAGGCTTTAGAGGCAGAATTTAAAACTATCTTCTTGCTGCAGAGGATTTCCTTTGGGGATCTGTTCTTGAGCAGTTCTCTTGCCCGCAGGTCTAAAGGTATGGTGTGTATGTCCCTATTCTTCTAATTAAACAAGAATCAAAGCATGGTTTTGTGTTTTGTTAAAATAACACCAGCAGGATGCTGCAAGGATGGAAGGGATGATGCTGCTCATGCCAAGAAGGTCTATGCACAAAGCATCCTGGACTTCTGCCACAAGATGCTTGGGAATTTTGGGAGAAAGTTACAGTAATTTAATGTGCTTATTTTGTTGTAACTTTCCTGGTTTGGAGCACTTTCCAGTTGTTATATACAGACAATATAATGTACTGATGATCCAAAATTTGCATCAGGTGAAGATGCAGGTGAAGCATCTCAGAGATGGTTAGATGGCTAGAAACGACCTTTCAATCAGAGACACCTTTGTTCTCCACAGTTTGGAGAATGCTGCAACTTTCACTTGCAACTTCATCTGTTTATCAAGTACTCCTCTTTTCTGGAATTGAGCTGCATAATTTTCAGTGGATTAAAGATATGGGGTTTATCGACATTATAGATTTTAGACAAACACAGGTAAAGACAACCACATTTCACTGAAGGACTTCATGATTGTTCCTAAATGCTTTGTTGTGTTTGAAAGGAGGCACGTACCTGTTTGAGTTATTTAGACAGTTCTGAAAAGTTTCTGTTGTCCGATATTCTAATAACTCTCATTTGATAACCCATGATGTTTGTTTCAAGAAACAGCTGGGTGATACTGGCTCCCAAGGATTATGGTTTGCAGTGAGATTGAGCCACATTCAGTGAGGTCAATCGAACTCTTCTAAAACTAAAAGGAAAGGAGAAGGAAGACATGGGAAAGAGCATTAAAACCTAAATGCATTAACTTTATCAGTACAGAACTTCTTAAAAGTATTGCTTCAGTATGGGCTAGGACAAATAGAAAACAAAAATCCAGAAAAGATTGCAGGCCTGTTGCTACTTTTTGGAATCAGTCACTGTCCTCCATGTGTTCTCCATATGTTTGCTTGAGTTTTACTGAATCATCAAATAGTTTTATTTTCATAGTTCACCTCAGACTTCCTGGGAATCCACATTTCTCCCCTAAAGGTTACAGTCTCCACACCTCAGTAGGGCTTTTGTTACACAGATTTGTATTCCATTTGCAGTCCATAGGTTCTTTCCAATCCATAGAACTGATTTATTTAATCCTTGTAGATGCCATTTCTTACACATTATTCTCAGCATTTATTCACACCACAAGCAGATGGTCAATTAAACAATTAACCTTTCCCAAGCTGTCTTTCAGGCTTTCCATGTTTTTTTTGAGACTACGGACAAATGAACAAAAAATTATCAGGATACTTCATGCCAGACTGTGATGAATAGGAAGGCAGACTGGCACATGTGTTGTGCTTAAATAAACCTCATGCTCCCCTAGGCTGGAGAGCTGGAGGGAGGACTGTAGCTGACAGAACAGGTAGAAGAAATGAGCTTCCAAAAAGTGAAGTGGCCCAAGTCTGTCTGTCTTCCTGCTAAATGATGTGGAGGATAGGAGAGTCGACAGCTTAACCTCATTGCTCTTTCCTCCATTTGTTTTCGGTTTGTTTTGTTTGCTTTTTTTGTTTGTTTGTTTATTTAGAAGATATTTTTAGATATGAGGAAAATGTATTTTGAAGTTAAATTACAAGTTTTGTTAAAAACTGCTCTCAATCATCAAAGCCTTCTCTAAATGTCTTGAGAAAATAAAAAAAAAGAATAAATCTATTTTATTTGCAATAAATCTAATATATGAGTAATTAGAAATTGCATCCTGCCCTTCACTGATAAACTGGAGGACAGACCACATAAATTTAGATCTGTATTCATTGCTAACTTTTATGACAAAGCTATAAATAAGTATTTAGGTGGATCTTTCTGAAACTATTTATCTGTGTAATGAAATCACAACGTCATTTGTGCTGTACAAAATATCCCTTGGTTGCTTCATGGCTGATTAGTTTATTACCAGAGCACATGATGTGTTGGATGGATACATCTCTGCTGTCCTTTTCTCAAATACTGGAGAAAACGGGCTGAAAGCCCTTGGCAGGGTATCCTAGGGCTGTGTCGGGGCTCAGAAGGGGATTTTGGCAATTTCTTTTGTCTCCACAGGGTTTCCTAATCCTCTGTAGCAGATATGACCTTATGTAGAGAGGAATTTTTTTTTGTTGTTGTTCATAAAAGCTCCATCTGTTTATGTAATGACTGCAGTGTTGTTTCTTACATGCCTTGTCATGGAACCATGGACTGATGTGGGTTGGAAGGGCTCTTAAAAATCATCTCATTCAAACCTCCCTGCCATAGGTCCACTAGACCAGGTTTCTCCAGGCTGCATCCAACCTGTCCTTGAACATTTCTGGGATGGGGCACATCTTCTCTGGGCAAACTGTGCCAGGGCTCACCACCCTCACAGGGAAGAATTTCTTCTTAACGTCTAGTATAACCCTCCATTCTGTCAGTGTGAAGCCATTCTCTTTTGTCCTGTTACTCCAGGCCTTTGTTCCCTTTGAATAGCTGGAATCTCTTGGAAAAATTTACTTAGGGTCTGAGGTGATGACTCTGTCAGCAATAGCCCAGTGCTTTTCTATATATACACACTTGCCATTTTTTTGTCATTTTCTTAGTTTGTCAGGACTATTTGAGCTCAGAAATGGAAATCCAGATGTGTTTCTCTTTATTTATGTCAAGTCATGGGGTCTGGAGCTGTACCTGCTCCGCATCACAGCAGACACTTAAGTTCATCTTCTGTGGGAAATTGTAAGGTGTGAAGTTGCATTTAATAATCCTATAGATTCTTTCTCCTTTGTTTCTTCCTGTGTTAAAAATTCTGGATCTGCACATGGACAGCTGATGCAAATACTCCCTTTTCCCTCCAGCCACTTGCTTTGATGCCTGTATGCGGTGGCGCTTCGTTGCTTGAGTTCTGCCTGCAGCAGGCTGGTGTTGGAAGGCTGGATCCCCCTCTGCTGGAATTCAAGTGAAAGCTCCACCTCTTGGGTCCTTCTCTAGTTCTGGCAGGAAAGAAGTAAAAATTACAGAAAAAGTAACTGTATTGCACAAATCTGAGTCTGTTCTGTTTTACGGATTTCTCTCTAAAGGAAAAAAAAAAAAGGATCAAAAAGAAAAAAAATCCTAGATTTTCAAGTGGAATCACAGCTGTCATGATCAGGCTGGATCTCAGCATCACTATGTGGAAAGAATCTCCATAACAGAAGCAGATGTTTGAGAACTTTGTGTCCTGTGCCTTTGAGCTCTGTAACACTGAGCACGACCCCTGGGTGGGCAGCTTCTCCCAGCAGAGCTGAAGCCAGTCACAGAAGCTTTACTGAAAACCTCCATGCCCCTAAGAAGCCCCTTTCCTGTCCCAAGTGCAAAAACTGGCAGTTTCTGAAGTACGGGTTATTACAATTTTAATATCCTGCTCTGCCTATATGTTCAGACAGTCCCACAGTTTTTCAGAAATATGAAAATTATTGTCTGAGAATGAATTCTTAAAATCCCATTATCATACATAGTAAAAACAGATGAAGAAATCCTACCTAGGGCAGCGGTGGCTGATGATACCTATAAAATAAGCCATAAACTCCTGGAGCCCTAGTGACCAGAGGGGCACAGCAGTTTTGAAGTCTCTATCCTCATCTTCCTGAGTGTGGGAATGCTGTGAGAGTACATCAGGAGGGGTGTTGGTCTCACCTCCATCTGCCCATCACTTTCACTGCAGCCCTTCAGTTGCTGCAGCCCCAGGGCACAATGGGTTGAGCTCAGGATCTGCCCTGTGCCCTTATGCCAGGTGTGGCTGTGTTATGTCACAGTAATTGGAGGGTAATTTTCTCATAAGAACAGGAGAGATGGTGATGATCTCATGGGGGTCTGAGTAGGGTGTTTCTCTGGTCTCATTATATGATATCCTATGAGACATTATTTTATGAGATACTATTTAAGAGCTCATGAAAATTTACAGGAAAGGCTTGTGAGCAGCTGAAATACTGGTTTGAGTTATCCTTGGTATTGTTAAGGTTTTGCATATAAAAGCCTCTGGTATGGCTGTTTTTACCTATTTATTTTTTTTATTATTTTATTTTTGACAGTCATTGAGATGGCCTGGCAGTGTGATACCCTACTTCAAGTATTTCGCATGAAATTCCTGTGTTTTATGAGGGTAGAGGGGAAAAGATTTGCCTATGTGCCTGCTTTGTAAAATAGGAATCATACTTCCTCTCCTTCAAATAAAGGACATTTATGACTGATAATGTATTTTAATTCCCCAAACCTTAAAATCAGAGGCTTAAGTGTAATTTTGAACTTGACATTCTCTGATTAAAATTTAAAATTTAATAGTGCTCTGTATGTGTCCAGCTATAGGGAAAGCAGTATCTAACTTCCAGCTGGCTGCTCCATCTGTTAAAACCTCACTGTGTGACTACAGGGCTGTTCAGGAGCTAACAGGGAAATTGGTGATATGGGGTGTTTTGGAGAAGGAGGAACCTGTTGGAGATTTTCACCCCTCTTTTGGGGAGATGCTACTCTTTGCCTGGAACATCTCATGGGCATCCATCAACCTCGTTGGGGTCAGCAACACCATGGCAGGCTGTGCTTGCAAATTGGAGCAAGAAAAGCTCTCAATGAGCTGGTGCTTTGACCTAAACTCTTTAAAGCAAAGTTATCTTGAATTTTTTTTTCTTTAATTCCTAGTCTGTTTCCGGTTCAGAGAAAGCTAAATGGCAGAAATGTTTATTTGCTGTCCCTTTGCTGGTTCTCTCCTTTGTTTTTATTTTCATTTGTATGGGAAATGCCACAGTTCAAGCAGCTGCAAAGCAACAATCTTGTTTGAAGTGTGTGTCAAGGGTATTTTTCAAGGCTTCTTTAATAAAATCAAATAACTGGTGCATATTTATCTTTTAATGTCCCTTTAAATTGTGTGTCAGAACATAATAGAAGCTGACTAGGATGTTGTCTGGTGGAGAAGAACTTCTTGTGATGATTTATGTCTTTATTTATGACTTCTCTGAAAAAAAGTTTTAACTGAGCCTTTAAATTGGGTTTTAGAATCTCTGTATTTTGAATTTGACAAAGAGTTATGTTTGTGGTCCTTCCACAGGTGAAAATATGACATTTGTTGCAACTAGACATTATCTGGCTTTGTGCTTCATCTCCATGGATGGGAAACAACTCCCAGTTTTCTGACTGGAAGCTGTCTTGCATCACCTATATGACACAGGCAAAGGCTTTGTCAGTCAGGACATTTGAGGGGTTTGTGTAAGATAAAATCTGCCTCTGTGGGCAGCTTCATTATTGAGTTAAATTTATCCTCTTTTCCTTTTAAAGGATCTTTGCAGAATAGATATTGTAAAAGTACTGGAAAGCTCCAGAGCACAAAGGCTGTCTGCCTTCACCTCCCTTTGTCACCCACCAGAAAACCCCACTCAACCAAAAAAAAAGACCAAAAAACTCTGCAAAATGTCCTTCTGTCCTCTGTTTCCTGCTAAGGTCAGGCTGTCCCCATCCTCAGCAACCAGATAACCTGAGCAATGCATGCAGAGCTAGAAGATCATGTGCCAACACTAGAAGAGCTCTGCAAGACCCAATCTGTAAGTAACCCCAAGTTTAACCTCAGACAGTAAATCTCTTAATTCTCTTTCTGAATAGTTTATTGTAGGAGTTAATTACATTTCTAAAGAAATGACTGATTATCCTGATTTGCTTGAAACCACTGCAATTAAATGCAAGAGCCTAAAGAAAGTGAAAGTAGTACTAATATGCAAAATACACAAAGACCTATTTTTTCCAGCCTCCCTATGAAATGTTTTCACACCCACTTGTGCTTATCTCCTTTTCTTTTAGTTAGGAAAGTTGGCAATAACAAGTTTACTTGACCAACAAAACCACTGTTTGTATGGTGTTGTGAAAAATTTCAGTGTTGATATATTTCTGCTTACATTTTGTGTTTTACATTAAATCTGAACAGCACAAATCAAGTATTTAAGTATTTCTAAAGCAAAATACCCTTTCCTCTGTAGTTTTTCCCAGTTGAATTTGTGGATTTTTAGCCATTTGCTGTTAGGAAAAAAAGTATTTCAAGAGTAACTCCTTAAATTGAGAGTTAGGTGTCTTGGTTCTCTCTGTTTTAAAACAGTAGCTTCAGTAGTTTTAAGGAAAACTGTCCTGTACATTCCTCTTGAGTCACAGCTGAAGAAGACTTAAAATCTTTTCAAAGTTTGAAACCAGCCCATCTTTTGGCACAAGGGATCTATTCATAAGCAAACATTGTTTATAGCTTTAAAGTTGAGCTAGTATAAATTGTCCCTGTTCTACTGAGCTCCATCAGTCTATTCCAGTTGGGAATAGAGCTTATAAATCTGGCAAAATTCTGCGTAAGGCTCCATTAATGTACCTGAGTGTGAGGTAGAACCCAGCAGTGTGACCACAAGCTCTATTTTTGTCTGTTGAACGATTTGCTAATAGTTCTGCCTAACTGTAGAATTTTCCAGACCTTGTAGAGTCTGGAAAAGTTGTCCAGTTTCTTGCTTCATGTGGCTTTTTTTCCCTTTACTGTCAAAAATGGCCCAAACATCCATTAGTTTCATTTGCTATATAGACAATAAATTAATTTCTTATTGTCATTGTGCTTGCTGCAGATTTAATTAACAACAAGTAATTGCTCTGTATTATTGCTGCCTGTTACTTTTGCATTTATTTATTTATTTACTACTTTATTATCATCATTATTATTAATAGAAGTATTTTTTATCATATAGGATCCAACCCCCAAATCCTTTGCTGGGTGATGCAGATGACCTTTGGTAGAGACAGACCTTGACCTCTGCCTCTGTGTCCCGTGGGAAAAGGCTGTAAATCCAGGATGGAGATGCTGCAAAGGTGACAGCAGTCATTGCACTCACTGAGCTGGGACTCCAGCGAATGCCTCTGTTAGTGAACAGCTACTCCCACAAGCACTGCCTCACAAGGAAACTATATACCTGCCAGCACGATTTATGGTTTTCTATTGCTAAGCTCCCAGTCAGGTAATCTTTCAGTGTCCACTTTTCTGCAGTACTGCATAAAATATAATTAAAATTTAGAATTCAGTTAGACCTGTCACTTTGGGAAATTACTCGTTTGGGGAAATGACTTCTTTTTGGGAAGTGGACAGTTAAGGGCATGGAGGGGTGGCAGCCCTTGGTGAGCAGCATGTAGTACCTTGGTGGGTGCAGACATGTTTAATGAATAAATCATTAATGTAAGAGCTGTTTTTGACACAACTCAGTTTCTCCAGGCTGGGAGCTGGGGAATATTCCAGGTCTCCTCCTGACTGGGTTCAGCAACCCTGAAGGTGTTTGTAGCTGCACCTTGAAGCTGCTGTACTGAGGTGGGTGGTTAAAACAGCTCATTCCCTCAGTGCATTGGTACCTCCAAGTGTACTGCAACACCTCCAGTGCAGCATTCTAGAGTGCCTGATGCCAGCAGGTAAAGAAGCAAGGGAAAATGTATTTATTAGAGAGAGGCAGGTATTCATTGCTGTTGCCCTTTATTTGTGATAGAGGCACAGAGCATCCACCAGCACCAGGAGCCAATTGATGGCTGCTCTGAAATTAGGTGCTGAGATTTTCCTTGTGGGAACTTTTTCAGCATATCATGTGGTGGAACTTCTTATCTGTTTTTCCTCACACTCTGGTTTTTGAGCTATTATTATACCAGAGCACTGACTCTTCTGAATATTTGATTAATGAAAACTGGCCTTTTGCGTGGGTGCACAGTGCAATATTTCATATTTGATATTAGGCAATGTGGTGAGCCCAGCAATTCTGCAAAGATAGAAATTATGTAACACAATGATAAAGTATAAAAGGTGATGTGAAGTTCGCAAGGGAGGAAGGAAGAATAAAAAGAAGGAAACCATAGACAAAGGTGTCTGGATTTTACAGCTTCTTGATACAGCAGCTGCATTACAATTCTGATGTACAAGTGCAGCAGAAGTGATGAAACACCAGATTCAATGAGGCAAATTTGCCTTTAGGACAAACGTCAAATTTATTGACATTTGTATAAGCACGTGGTGATCTACAAGATAAAAACCCCCTGGAGAGCTCTCTGGCATTATTGTAACAGGTGAGCAGAAATTTCCAGATCCAGGCAGCATAGCTGGGATGGATGGGTATCCTTTGATTATCCTTCTCCCTCCTTAGCAAGCAGGAAATGCCTGGCTCAGATAAAATAAGTGTATACATCTTTGTAAAGGTGTGTAATATTTATGATGCCAATTTGTAATGTTGGATTTATCTCCTGCCTGGTGAAAGAGAGTTTTTTCTGATGCCCTCAGTGGCTGCTGTTTCACAGTTTTTATCACTTGTCATTTTTTATATCACTTGAAAGGCTATGTATGAAAGTGGAATTTGAATCAACATGTTACAGTATAGTTAAAAATAATTTTGGTAGTTGTCCAGGTTTTCTCCTGAAGGAACAGAGGGCTTTCTCTCGGAGGACTGGTTAATTGGGACTTTGTCAAAAGGTACAAGTCTATTTCAAAGTCTAAAATGAGCGAAGGACTCAGCAAGGCAGAAGATGAAACAGTATGAAATGCAATCCTAAATTTTGAAACTGCACCCAGTTTCAAAACCATAAACTTTCCTTAAGAAATGTCTTTCCCTTTTTGATATGGAGAATTGTGATCAAAAGTCCTCCAATTTGTAGCTTTCTCTCTCTGGAGCATAATGAGGAACAGTTGAACTGGTGCAAGCACTGGTGGGCACAGAGCAAGGTTGGGGCAGGAGGAAAGTCATCCAACCTACAGTGCTTGCACTGCAATTTTTAGACAGTAGTGAGCAAGTTGTGATTTTTTTTTTTTTTAATACATCTGGACAAATTAACATCTAAAACCTGAGTATGTTCAGAACTTGTTCTTTGAGATGATATTCCTGAGGCCAGCAAGACAGTGCAACTACCAAAGTATCAGGTTAAACCATCTCACCTTGAACTCCAGGTATGAATTATTCAAAGCTGCCTCATTAGTATTCATCTATATAACCTCACTTGTCACTCATCAGAAGTTATATTTTCCATCTATGCCCAATTCTTCCTTTCCATGTCTTGACCTCCCAAGCCCTTTTATTTTTTAAAAAGCATTGAATTACAGGGGCACAACTGATGCTCTTCCCCTCTCTCAATTCTACTGGTACTGGAGCTTTTAGTTTATATCCAGGCCTCCTAAATGCCAAGTAAACTGCAGCACAAGATTTTATGGATAAGAAAATACATGAAGAACAGGGAGAAGCCATTTGCTGGGAAGTGCTTGTTTTTTCCAAGGTTACACTCTGCAGCACACTGAAATCAGACTGTGCAGACTGGAGTGCTTTGGATCCATTTGGTCTGGAGAGAAAAGTAGTTTGAAGGAAGCAGTGAGGGACAGGTTGGTGGTGAGTGACTGAAACAGGAGGTGATCTGTGAAGGTAGGGACAGATGGAGTGTGCAGGTGTTCAGCTGCCAAGGGCTTGGCAGGGAGCTGGTAAACTTGAGACTTTTACTAAGAAGTTGCAAGGATTCAAACATTTTTTTTAGGTTGGTTTTTTTCCTTCATTATTTGGAGGCTGTGTTTCTATGTGTGCTTTATCAGATGCATGAGAGCCCCTTCTTGCAAAATCATCAGGTGATAAAAGGGATGCTGCAGGGGTCAGTGGGTACTTCTCACAGCTCCAACATGACTTTTCCTGGGGTTGGTAGTAATGGATGTTGCCTGTCTGCTTTCTTTGTTCTTGATTTAGGTGTTGCAGTTCTTTAAAAAGCAAACACTATTCAGGAACAGGGTCTTCTGCCCAACAGAGCCCCAGGGACTTACCTAGGTTCCTAATATGATGGAGAAGCTGGCAAGAAAGGGAAAGAGTTTCAAAGAGGAGAAGGGAGGCCCAACATGATGCAGGGATCTGGCTGAGAGGAGCAGGAAGGTGTGTCTGCAGGGAGGAGCAGTGGGTTTTTGTGACATCCCATATCCTTGATCTTCAATACTCTCCTAGGAACAGGCACAGGAATGGTGCCTGAGCACCTGAAATGGGCTCTCCTGGAAACCCTCATGGTCTTTACAAAAATTCCCTAGGAAAGACAGAACTAAGAAAACCACATTCAGATTCCTATCTGCCCATCTGCTTCTGCTTTCCCTGTGACTTTCAAACCTGTTTCAAGTGCATCCTGACACTGAAATGGATGGCCTTGAAATTCCTGGGAAAATTTGTCAGAAGAAATTGTGGGCCGGAAGAGGGACACCTAACTATCACAAAAAAAAATCCATACATAGCAGTGCCACAGGAAAGCAGGCATTGTAAACTTTTTGTTTTCCTGGCACATATTTTGCCTACTGGCACCAGGAGAGTCATGCAGATGTTTTGCGCAGTGGTCATACCATCAGCACAGCTGGGAGTATGTTCTGATGCGGGAGAAGCTTTGCTAAGCCAGGTTGGGCCATGCTCTGTTGTTGCAGAAGCATTCACAGATGGTGGGAAGGTTTTGGCAGTTGCAGGCACCAAGGGAAAACCCTTTGCAGAAAACCCTTTGTTTTCATACAGCCATAATGATAGAGTGAGAAAACTGGTGTTCGTCATACTCAAATTTCCTTCAGTACTACTCAGTTTCATTCTGAATCTAGATTGAATGCAAGTAGTGCATTCAAGTTAATTACAAAATCAAAACATTTTAGGAAATAATGAATTTACACATGATAAGTTCAAACTGTTTAAAGGTCACTGGGTAAGGACTGTTTAAAAATCTATTAAAGATCTTGCATCCACAAAATTATGTGACCAAATTGTTTGCTCATTCAGCAGTGAGCTTCTCTGAATTACTCAGATTTATTCTTGGGTAAAAGGAAGTGGAAGGGGCCCTTTCAATTCCTTATTTTAACATTTCATTTCACCTTTAAGGTAATGTGGAAGCTGGTAATCTAACCTTGATTGCTATTGCAGTACTGACAGTGATGATTATGAACCTGTAACATCCAGTGGAAAAATTCAATCTGCTCTACCTCTGGCACTGCTTTGTTTTTTATATTCAATATGTTTGTGTGTCTATGTTCTGGTCTGAAGCAGGGCAGACCTACGAGGTGCTTCTCATGCTTTTTGCTACCAGATCTATCTCTTTAACCTGTGTCATTCCCATAGCCAGAGCAATTCCAGTCTCTGCTATGGGAGTCCCATATCTGGTGGTATCCTCGATGCAGTCAGAGCTGATTCTTGTGTTCTCTAAAACTGACAGCAAAGCTTTCAGTGGTGGAATGAAGAGCTGGTGCTGAACTGGAGCAGGGAGTTTGTCTGGTTTAACTTTAGGACTGGCACCTCTGTAGCAGGCAGAGAAGAGAATGAAGGGTTGGATTTAGGGTGCCTGAATTGCTCATTGTTGGGATTGACAGGCTGCCCATGGGAGTTGTGAAATCATCATCCTCAGAAGTGTTTAAAAAACCACACAGATGTGGTTTTTAGGGACATGACTTAGTGGTGGACCCAGAAGTGCTAGGCTAATGGTTGGACTCTGTGATCTTAGAAGTCTTTTCCAGCCTTAAGGATTCTATTATACTTGTGCAAGCCCTTAGTGCTGTTAGCACAGGGTAATTTCTGATAGTAGGAACCTGTGCAGAGTTCAATATCCCCATTGCAACTGTTCTTTAGCTACAGCACTTGCACTCTGGTTTTCCCCTCCCTCCACAACAGTACAGTAATTTTACGACTATAAGGCGCACCCTTTTGACTAAAATTTTGGCCCAAACCCGGAAGTGCGCCTTATAGTCCAGTGCACCTTATATAATGTACAAAGTTCAGAAAATTTGCCAACATGGAAGTGTGAGCCACGAGCCGTGGGGGGAGCTGGCAGTGCCGCGGCTGGCGGGTTGAGGCAGGGCCTCGGCCAGCAACCGCGCGGGTGGAGCTGGGGGGCGGATCCTCGCTGCAAAAAAAAGTGCACCCTATAGTCCAGTGCACCTTATATAATGTACAAAATTGCAAAATTTGCCGGCTCCCAGAGGTGCGCCTTATGGTCGTGAAATTACTGTACATCAGATCAGCAGCAGATGGGGAGGAGGAAGCAGGGACCAGCTGAAATCTGGGAAGTGCTGTTCCCATTATCAGAACTTTGAGCTCATGACACCCAAGTGCCTTCCAATTTTTCCCAGAATCAACTGTTATTATCTTTCCTTCTCTGGCTGAATGAACCAACACAATTGTATTAAATTAGCCATTTGTTATGTCTCTTGTAGACCATGGAAAGCAATTTAAGAGACTAATGACTGCAAGGCCCCTCACAATAGCAGTGTAAACTCTCCCTACGGTAGGCAGTCTTGCTGGGGACAGTGTCACCAGCACTGGCATCAAGAGGGAAGAGATGACCGAGCAGTGGGATACATAGCATCTTCCCTCTTAAATAGAAATCACCTGAACCCTGGTCACGCATCAGCAGAAAGACATCCCTTTATGTAAAATTACACCCTGAAAGAAGTTATTTTTCCTCTATCTCACAGCCCATTTTGGCTGGCCTAGTTGCCCTTAGGGAAAGGTGCTGTGTCACAGTCCGATTCACTGTGACCCTGAGTTTGGTCCAGCTGGGGAGAGCATGGCAAAAATAGAGGGACGGAACAATGAAGTTGTCTGAAGAATAATGGATAAAATAACAAATGTTGAAACCACATAATCTCAGGGGCAAGATCCAAAGATGAGGGGATGTGGCGAACCTAACAGTATGTAAGGGTATCTGAGGGCAGGGATCCAGTCACAAACACGGACTAGAAGCATGACCTTACATGTGACAGGTCCTCAACAGAGAACAAGAACCAGAAACATGACCTATTATAGGATAACTCCATTAACATACCACTCCCATGGATACTCTCACTCTTCTTGCCATAATCTGACCAGGTATTTCCCTCTCAGTATCCTGCTTCCCATGGTGTCAGGTTGATGCCTCCTGCATAAGCTGTCGGGGCTAAACCACTGTTTATCCCAGCCAGCTCCATTCCCACAGTGCTGTGGCTGTTTCAGCAGACAAATGCCTGACCCTTCAAGTCTGCCCAAACCACATCCATTAGAAAGGTAAACCAGCCAGAGTTTGACAATATTCCCTATCTCCTTGTATTATGATAGAAAGACAAAGCCCTTGAAGAAGACAATAGGGACTGAAAATAGAAAAATACAATTTTAAAAAAGCAATAGATGGAAGGATGGCAAGCAATGTGGTGAAGTTAGGAAATTTCTTTCCTTGAGGAGGAGGGAGGGAAGTAAGTGCAGCTCTGGGGGAGATGGAAGCTGATAGGCAGCATTTGTGCTACTGGAACCCTTTTGCTCTGCCTTGGAGCACCCCTTTTCCATGCTGCAGCAACACCTGCTTTATTTTCCAGATCTTAGGTTGGATGGTGCAAGAGGCAAGTATCTGCCAGCCCTTGCATTGTTATCCTCCTCCTGGCACACCATGAGCTCTCATCCTTTTTCTGCAGCAAAAACTGTGAATCAGCTTTTTTATCCCTGGAGTCTCCAGAGATGGTAGCTCTAAAAATGGTGCTTTATGTTGTCTCTGCAAGTAGGTGGAGTTACAAATGGCACCCCTTCCAGAAGGTCATTGGGTTCCCCTTCTGCAGTGGTACCAGGATATTTATGGGGCACCTCGCAGCATTTCTGTCAGGATCCCTTCTCCTAATAAATGTGTCAGAGATTTTGAGCTTGGTGCACAAGAAAGATTGTAAAGCCTGCACAATAAATCTGCTTGCATTAATTCAATAGCTCTCTTGTGCAAAGCCTTTTTACTGCTACCAGTACCCAATAAACACAAAGCAAAGTCAAAGCACAATGATATTTTGGAACAACTTGTGGGTGATGCATAATGCTGAGGAAGCCCTCACAGAGAACATCAGCAGAATCACAGCAGATGTTCAGCCCTAACAAATGATGAGCTTTTTCCTGTGAGCACAGGCAGAAGATGCCTAGCTATGCTCCAGGTGGTCTGGTGCATTGTTTCCAATAGAGGACAGCGTTGCACAGTCACACTGGCTGCTTATGAGATAGGATTCAGAATTCAAAGCTGTAACATTATCCAGTTTAAAAATCCTGTCCCGATTCTTTAATGGGCTGAGTTGTCCTGTTTTTTAAATTCTTGCTATGTAGTGTTTGATCCCAAACTTCCCCATTCATTTACCAAAATATGAGTATTGGTCTAATACCGATACTCCACTATGATAGCACTGCAAAATTACAGGTGGTCACAGAGTCTATTTATTGACAAAAGGTTCAAACAAATCCATATTCATAATACCAGCCCCTCCCATC
>PYHW01009569.1:762115-774136 GCA_013186435.1 Turdus rufiventris | reverse complement strand
TTCATCCTTTCCCATTGCAAGCACAGCTAAGCAAACATAAATTGACAGGCAATCAATTATTTAATTTTCAGGTAACTATCTCAAGCCCGATTTTTTCTAAGTTTTAACTAAAATCCTAATTTCTTTGTGTTTTGTGTTTCACCCATGCTGTGCTGGGTTCTCTGGCAACTCTTCTGCTGCTTTTCTTTGCCTTTTCTGATGGGCCCCAGCAAATTTCACTGGCTCACAAGGAGTAAGACCAAACTAAAATGGAAGAGTGGTTGTAATAGTGCCCAAGTGGAGTGAGTGACTGAGCAGTAGTACCTACCTGCCTATACTTGACTGTTTGAGTACCTTCTTTGCTGTTGAAAAGACTTTGAGCATCCTTCTTGTTTCTCTCTTTCTGGCTCATTTTGACTGGTGTCTTTAGTAAAATCTTGGGTACATCATAGGGAAATGTGTTGCCTTTTTCCAGGGAGGTGGTCAGCAGAATTTCAGGGGACTTTTCTAGTTAAAACACCCATTACAAGGCTATCTGTAATTGCCAACGGTTGTATTTGTAAGGAAGGTGTCATCTCCAGTTCTTTCTTCCAGAGAGTAGACTGAGAAGTTCATAAATTAGCATGAGATTGCGCATTTAGAAGCTAAATTGCATGTTTGTGACTCGGTAACAGGAACAGCAGCCTGTCTTGCTGGTGCTGGGATCTTGCACCTCTTAAGAGCACAGGTGATTCCTGCTGCTGGAAGGTGCTCTTCTCTCTCAGAAAACCAAGTATTCTGAATTTTGTTTTTCCTTGTGGGAGGAGGCTGTTGCGTCATCTACTTTCTCTTAACCTGAAGGGATGGATACTTGTCTGTGCCATCAGTCTCTGCCAAATACCCAGGGAGAAGCCAGCAACACCTGGCATGAGATCAGATACTGCTTTCTCACCATATTCCATACCAGAGGTTTATTTGGCAATAGTATCAGAAAAATAGGGAAATCTCTTGACAAATTGGACAAATAGATGCTGCCAACAAACCCCATAAGCAACAAAACCTTCTTTATTGCACTGTGAAGCTGCATTTTATTGGTGAATTAGTAAGAATAACCAAACTATTTTAGTGGCTGACTGGGAACAGTATCTTAGTAGCAGTATTAATAAGTGTGGAGTGACAGGAGACTTGTAAGAGTGGGAAAATGAGATACAGTATTTATCCCTAGTGCAAAATCTTTTTTATTATTATTAAAGACATTAGGTTAACTAGGGATGGATTTAATACTTCAACTCTATTTTTATTGGATAATTAGTAGTGAGCAATCCCAACCCTGGGACAAGGACAGAAATATGAAAATCGAGGAAGTTGTGAAAGGAGTGGAAAGAAAAGGAAAATAGGTATTTTTCTTGAGGTTTTGCTGTCTATCTTTTTACAGAGTGGGCCACAATATAAAACTTTGCTGGTGCAGGTGGAGGGATACATGAAGGAATGAAGTACAGCCCAGCTTCCTACATGAAGGAATGAACTATAGCCCAATCTTCCTGCAAGGGTTTATCCATGAGATAAACCCTTGCAGGAAGATTTTCTGTGTTTCCATTAAACACCTCACTCTCCACCAGCTTGTGCACAGCCAGGTCTGATGCAAGGAAGAATAAAAAAATGGTAAAGGTCTGCCTTAAGTTTTGCTTCTCAGATAAAAGCAGTTAGCATGAACAAAGAATTTATGATGTGATTTTCAAAGAATGAGAGTAAGATCTAAATGATAGAAGTGGAAGTTTGGAAAGGCTCTGGAGGCAGTAGGAGTTGAGGGAGGGCAGGTAGGATGGCAGCATTTTGGGCTGCTGGAAATGTAAACCACCCTTCCTTAGGCTAATTGTGCACAAGAGCCTAGTACTGCAGTTTTCTCTGCCAAAAGAGATGATAGTGCAACGGCACCAGCATTTTCTGGCTATAGAGTCTGCTTATTTCCCTCTCTTTTTTATCATCAGCAAAACCTTAATTACAGCTTACCTGCCACCTTCTGCCTATGTTTACAATGCACTAAATTTTTGGTGTCCCTGTGCATCTGCATCTCAAATAGTGCTGGGCTCTGGCAATGAGCATTATTGATTCTTTGAAGAAATTAGAACAGCATTTGTTCCAAGGAAAATTGGGATAGAGAGGTGTACATGCCCCTCTCTTTCATCAGCACTCACTTGTCTGTGCATTACTGAGCATGTTAGAAAACCAGTACAATTATTTTAAAGTGATTGATTGGAGTCATGAGGAGCAAGAAGAGGAATTTAGACTGAATTTGATTCCTTACTTTCCAAAACCAGCAGTTATTGTTTGGGTTTTTTTTCCTCCCCTCTCTCAGTTGTAGGACTATTTAAAATAGAATGTAGGAAAAGACAGTAATTTAATGATTTAAAAAGTAAGTGAAAAATCACTTTGCAAGGTTTAACTGATTTTTTCTGTTTGAGTACAGGAGCAGATGTGGCTGTGAACAGTAATTAAAGGTGGAATCAATGGGTTCCTGGCTGTTAGGAAGTTAAAAACAGCTAGAAATGGAGTGAATAAATTATTTGAAAAATACTGCCTGTCAGATTACTGCTACTTTGAAAATATATACAACACAATTCATTAAAATAGTAAGAGAATGAAAATTGGCCTCTTGTTTAAAGTTTGTGTTAATTTGTCATTAATATTCATTGACCTAACGAAGCCATAACTGCTGCAGCATCTGGCTGACCTCAGATGAGGCTCTGTGTGCTCTATGCACTCTACAGAGGTTTTCCAAATACTTTAGTTTAATAAATATTACAGCCATGTTCTCATCTGATATAAAGTGAGTGAGATCAGTGCACTCATCGTGATTAACATCCAGTCACGATTGTCAGGGATTAGAGAATGCTCAGCCCCGAGGTGTAACCCAGCAGGGGCAGTGATGCATATGGGGCTTTCTGTTACTGCCCAGGGATGAAAGAGCTAAAATGCTATGAGCAGGAGGAAAACTGAGCTGTTTGAATGACAGGTGACATGCAAAGCCTGTGACTTCATTGTTCTCACCTGGTGATGAAAAGCTCAGTCAGGAGGGTGATGAGAGTTGTTCCATCACTGAGTGCTGAAGGCAGAGCCTAGCTGTGTCATAGCTCCTACTCCTCCAAGGAATGAGCAGTGCCCTGAGCACAGGTGGTGGGAGAGGTGTAAGCTGCACTGATGTGCAGCTGTGTGCCAGGGATTGCATTACAGCTCCCAAGGGCTAGTCCTGAGCAAGAATAAGGTCCCTGATCTTTCGTAGTGCCAGCTATTGACTGTTGGTAATGATGATTTATCTCTGGAGTTAAGCAGACGGAATAGTAAAAGATTGTAGATAGTAGAGAACAAACCTGATTTTAAACATGCTGCATCTTATTCCCCTCCCTAATGAGGAGAGGAAGAGAATGTCCTTAATTCTGTATCTCCTGTGTTTGCGTCCTTCTGAAAGCTCTCCCAAAGCAACAGCCAGCAACAATATCATCAAATAGTTTGGGTTGGAAGGGACCTCAGAAAACATCCAGTTCTACCCCTCCCGCTATGGACAGGGACACCTTGCACTGTCCCAGTGCTCCAAGCCCTGTCCAACCTGGTCTTGAACACTCACAGCGATGGGGAAATCAAAACTTCTCTGGGCAATCTATGCCAGGGCCTCCCCACCCTCACAGTAAAAGGTAAAATGAATAAATAAATGAAAGTGTATGTAAGTGTATCATGTAAGATAGCTTTATATTTATTTTAAATTAATAAATAAATGAAGGTGTATATACGTGTGTCATATAAGTTAGCTTTATATTAATTTTTGTCCCATTCATGCAGTATTTTGTTTCAGTTTTGAACCTGTGTGAAAATGTAAGGGCTAAATTAAAGGATTTTTTGGGCATTAAGTTTAAGAATTTTTCAGAATTCCTAAGTATGACATAAATAAGGCAGGGTATTTTGTTCTATGTTTGATTTTTTTGCTTTGCTTTTGTTGCTTCTACCATGAGATATGATTCTTGAGTGTGGCACTAGATGTTCTTTAACCAGCCAGGAGCAGGGAGATAAACTGGAATTCCAAACAAAATGAGTGGAGTTGAATAAAAAAGAATTGCAGCTAAAGCGTTATCCAGGTGAATGAGCTATGCATTCTTGGCTCAAAAGTTTTTTTGAAAAATTCAGGTTTCAGTACCCTTTTTGTTTTGAAAATCAATAGCACTGACATGAAACCTGTACTCAAAAACAAAAAGAAAAAAGTGTTTAGATTCTAGCTCAGCCCCATACTCAGCCCTTATATAATCAATAATAATAAAGGAATAAATCTAACAACAAACCTTATGGATTCTGAGAAAATGAAAAATATCATGCCCGGCTCCCTTGAGGAATTTCAGTTTATACTAACTGTTAAACAGGAGGAAGATGTTTCTCAAAATGAATTATATTGTCCAAAAGGCTCCCCTCAGTGTGCAATGGTATGTGAGCACAAACCCTGCCATAAACCATGCTGGGTGGAGCACAGTTCCACCAGCATGACTCTCTCAGACAGTCTCTTACTATCCAGGTGAGACAGAAGTGAGATGCTGTGTTTTTACAGCAATAAGACATGTGAGGCAGCCAGGTGAGTGGATTTGGGGCGAAAAAAAAGAAAAAAACCACCCAGATAATATCAAAGCCCCCCAAATGAACAGAAAAACCTCACTACCACCACATATTCTCCCTTCCTGCCTCTCATGTTCTCAAAGTCCTTCAGAATACTTAGGAAAATTGTGTAGGGTTACCTTAATATCGCACACTTGATATACTCACTTGGAGTATAATCTACAAATAACTTCCACAAGGTCTTACCTAGGGAAAACCATTCACAAAATTCCCACACAAAGTGTTTAATCTGGCAAAACAAGTTTTTTCCCATGCATTGGCGCTGTTTAACCCCTTATATGCCAATGTAAGTACCAGAAAACTCTGGACCTGGTCAATCTCAAATTTCAAAGCTGTAATAAAAAACCAAGAAAACACTCAAGGTAATATTAAAAGGTTAGAAACAAATGAAGAGTGATACATTCAGAGTGATAGAATTAGCATCTCTTATATTTTTATTTCTGTTTAGCATTGCTAAATGTTTCCAAACCCTGGCAAAGAAAGATAGAAGTGCAACTGAGATTAGTCATCTCAGTACCTTGAAGTAACACAATCTACCTCAAATGATTGTGATGGAGAAGTGTTTGCAACATGAGATGCATTCAATTTTTCTTGTCAAGCTGTGAATCAACAGAAAATAGAAAAAGACAGCAACATTTAAAAAAACCAATAGTGTTGAACATCAGCAGCAGCAGCAGCAAAGCTGTGGTGGTAGGGAGGAGCAGGTTATGGTGCTGGAGCTGCGGTACCACCAACCCTTTTCCTTTGTGGGACATCTGGTTTGTTCATGTCACTTGGCCTGTGAGCAACAGCTCCTGCAACCTGATGGATGCTGGAACTGGAGATTTGGTCATCTCATCCTGAGCCCATTCCACACAAACAGCAAATGCTGGTGGTCATGGGTGGGACATCGGTCAGCCAGGGCAATTTGATGCAGTCTGAGGTGCAGATCAGGCATCACTACCATCTCTAGTGTCCATTCTTCCACCTGCCTGCTTGGTTAGACTCCATTTTTTTTCGTAATAATGTCCTTCAGAACACATTACCTCAGGTCATTAGCTGGCAGCCTTTGATGTGCAATGGTTTGGAAAGTTGGTGCTAAAGTCTGGGACTAAAATAAAACTGTCAACAGAAGCGTAAGGATCACCATGTGGGGTCAAGAACCTTTATATTTTGTGGATTTTTCCAACAGCCCAGCTCTTTCTGTGCTGATGAAAACCAAACCCGAGCTTCAAAAGACCCTTTGTTTAATCAACAGATTTTTTTTTTTTAATTTTATTATTGTTTTACACTTTTATGTACGTTGTTTTGCATTACTTTTGTCAAGCCAGTGTTTCTTCCCATACAGCTAGAACACTAAAGTGATGTTTGAAATTTATAATGCTCTTCGATTAATATTAAATGTAGAGAAAAAATACACTTGGAAGGTCTGTATCTTCTGATAGACTTGGTTGTTTGAGTTGCTGAGGCTGGGGATTGTGACAGCTCCTTGGGGACATATGGAGTGTCTTCCTTGCTCTCCAAGCCTCATTCTGATTGAGTAAATGTTCTCAAGTTTCCTCAGTATTCCTTTTTTTGTTACATCTCTAATATTTTAGGTATTTCTTAGTTCTTTAGTATTTTACTCTTATGTTTCTTTTTGTAGTTTCTGCTTTTACTTAACTTTTAAAATGAAAGGTTTTATAATTTTTAAGGTTCCATCCACTGTCCTCTTTGATTCAACAGGAGAAAGCCTCCCTTGTACATCAGAAGTCAAAGTTTGCTTTTTGTGCATTATTGTATTAGGCAAAATTTTTCCTCACATAGAAAACAGATATCTATAACAGCTCTGCTTTATTGCATTTGGAATTAATTTCATATTTTGAAGGAATGACAAATGTTAGGAAAAAAGGTATTTTTGTGAGTGAAAGTTATATTAAGTATATATGAAAAGAAATGGAACACTTGTGTAAAATTCTGAAATACTTTATTTTCTGACAAGAAATCACTTCCTTCTGCTTAAAAATTGAAGATAGTCAGTGATATTACATGCTTCTGCTATCTTTCTTTTTTACAAAGATTTCCTCAGCATTCTGTGTCCAACTGTTTGCTCAGTGAGATAAGAAAAGTGCTATAGCTGCAAGTAAATATTCCAGGGTTTCAGGAAATCCTGAAGAGTTATTGCAGAATGGCACAATGGGGGATTTTGGAACAGAGCACACTTTTGCCACCATTGACGAGGGTCAGTGATTATCAGAGATGAAGGAGAGGATGCTTAGCAATGGTAAGTGTGAGTACTTTTGTTATATTTCAACCTCAGAGTCAGAGATGTTGGCTGTGGTGATGCTGAGGTGGGACTGACCTTGGACATGTTGGTGTGATATTTGGTTTATACCCTTGTCCAAGGCAGGTGGGTCAGTCCATGTGTTGCTGGCTTATTATTTCATTAAACATATACATTTCGTTGTATTAACTATTAAAACCAATCAGAACTAAAGATTGACATAAAACCAAAGTGTGTTGGAAGGGTTGGGGGAGAGAAAACCACCCTGTGCCATAGGGAGGAGCAAAGACTGAAAGTTGGTGATGTTCCCACCCGTTGTTTCATGTAATACCCAGTGCTGGACACAAATTGGTGGAGCTTTCAGTAGGGCTCATAAAGTGAGCAGTATTATCTGTTACAGCAGATCTTACCTTGTGATTGCTCACCTCTGCACATTACTTTTAAAGAAAAGAGCCTTCTTTTTGCCTCTATTATAGTTACATATACAAATCAGTGCTTAGGTCCTTCCCTTTGCTGTAGCTTCCTGCAATTGTCTCTGTGAAGTCTTCACATCAGATGGCCTCTCCAGAGACTTAAAATGAATTGCAGAACAAAATGAAACCTGACCTTATGCTGTATGTATATTTTATGACTAGAGCTTATCTTAACAGATAGCAGAAAGAATCTCTGGCTGAGAGAAATGAAGAGATGTTGTTTCTTCAAGGCTTGATGGATGCCATCAACCTTGCACATGCATTTCACCCAAACATGACCCTGCTTAAGAGCAAAGCCATTTCTGAAGTCTGTTTTAAGCATGGCCTAGCAGAAGCCTGATTGCTGGGCAGCAGCTGAGCATGAAGGGAAGGGGTGTTGTGACGGGGCTGACGATGCCACCGTTGCTGCTTGGCTTTGACGGTAATTGGGTCAGACAGATGTCTCTGACAGCTGTGGCTAATGGCCTACCATGCTGGGCAGGGACCAGACCTCCAAACTCTTTCTGCTCCACAGCAAATGCTTGGGTTTGTGTGCATGGAAAAATAAAACTTGTTCCTTGTTTAGCTTTATTATTGAATTCTGCCCTCACCACTAAATGAACAAATTGTTGGTGCTCTACACTTGGAAGTTGGCCTTTTCTGTATAAGGTTGGCGCTTTTCCTTTGTTGTGGTTTTTTTAATGTGTGTTTTTTTTCTTCTATTTAATTTGTTTGTAATGGCTATTTAAATTATTGATAAGATCTTAAAAGTGAGCTAATTCACTTCAATTTATCCAATAGACAAAACTATTTATAATTAATGGAGAAGCAGAGGTCACTTCGGTGTGTAATAACTGCCAAACCAAATGAATAACAATCATGCAGTTTTTTATGTTAAGCTAAAAATTATGCAGGGACTACCTTCTGAATAGCCTTGAAATGATTAGCAAGAGGTTCAGGTGGTAGACTCAGGGGAAGGAGGAAAAAAATCCTTGGTGGGGCAGGGTCTCAAAAACTGTGCACTTGTTCATCTGATTAGGCTGGCTATGTTGGCACTGGAAACAAAGAGTCTTTTAAAATAAACCTTATATTTAAATCACAGTGACAGCAGAAGCTATTGTGAGAACATGACCATACATAATTTACAAGGACAAAGGGTGAGGGTTTTACATGAAAAGAATGGGATTTGAGTGGTGGCTTGCTTCATCTGTCGTTGTTTGCTGGGCAGTTCCTAGGGCTGTTGGTGTGCTTGGTTCAGCAGGAGACTACTGTGATCAGCCACATAAGCTTTAGTTTTTCTGAACATTAAAACAGGGAGAAAATGTCCCTAAAATGTCCCCATCACCTTGCTACAGGTTTCTCTGGGGCTTTCATGCTATTTGAGGAATCAAGAAATTAAGAAATGGCTTTGCTCATACATGAGCTGGGTAACACGCTTTTGTTTGCACAACATATTTTATTAGTATGAAAGGAGGAACAGTTAAAAGAAAAAAAAATGTAGGCTACAATACTGAGTTATTGCACTAAAGCTGGAATGGGTGTAAAAAGTAGCAACAATTGCATAATGGAACAATAAAAAAGCTTCTTTCTTTTTCTTGCAGGACATAATGCCAGTTCACAACACAGTATAATTAGATTGCCACATTGCCCCTTGTAAAAGCAGAAAGAAGAGAAACGCAGGGCTGCATTAAAACTCCTTTCATTTTCTAATGCCTTTAGAGAGCTATTGGACATAGAGGACTCACCCTGGCAAAAAGCTCTAGTGAGCTATTAGGTTTTTAACTATTTTATAGGGGTATTTTAATGTTGCCAGGCCTAGTTTTTCAGTACAATGACTTTGTCCTCTCTCCCCTTTCCAGCCTGTCGCACATTTATCAGTCTTACAGATAACATTCACTATAAAGATAAGTCCAGGCTCTTATGAATCACTGTGTCCTGCTGACATATGTTTCCCTCCCCTCACCTCTTTTAGTGAGTCTCACATGACTTCTTTTATCTGATTATCTTCTGATACAAATTTCTCCTGTCAGCTCCAGATCTCACAGACAACAGGAAAAAAACCCTGTAATGCAAGAAGTGGACACCATCACCTCTGGGCCAGGTTTTAGTGGAACATAGCAGAGGAGAGCAGAAACGCTTCTAAGTAAGAAAATGACCTTTCCTAAACAGTTAACCATGAGCAAACCCCGCATTTCTTTTTTCCATTAATTAATATAAATGTTTTCTCTTCATAGAGACTGTAAAGCTAAAATGCAGGTGGTCAGAAAGGAAGCACTGAATATTGAAAAACAGCTTCATTTTCTTGGTGAAGCTGATGAAATTTACTTATAAAAAACTCTGCTTTTGCCAAGGTCAAATTGATATAAAATCACTACATTACCACAGGCTGATTAGAATTGGGTCTTTTCAAAGAAGAATAATATTGCTTATTAGTGGACTGCCAAATTTTGTCCTGGCACTAATTTCTTAAAATCAGTGAAAATGTCAGAGTTGCTATAAGCATGCACAGCTGACAGTGATAAGTTGTGTGCATCTCTAACTAGGAGTTTTAAAACGATGCATAGGGAGTGCAGTCAAATGAAATCTTGCAAACTGATACCAGCAAGAAAAATGTTCCTATTTAATGCAGTGGGGGAAAAAAAAGAAAGTTGCATCTTCCTTGTGTTTATTGTTTTTATGGCAGTGAGAGATGTAGTCTTAGCTGGGACTTAAGGACTGGTCATGAATGTCCATGCACAAGCCCTTCAAGGCTTCCCAGGGAGCTTAGGAGTGCAGTACCAACCGCACACTGAGAAAAGACAGGATGCTGACCCAGTAAAAGAATGTCTCCTAACATGTCCTGGTTCATGTTTAATTGCCCTTTTCACGTTTAATTGGCTGCGACTGGTCTCCAGAGCAGTGTTCTTGAATCCACGATAAACTAATTCATGTTGCAGTGGAGAGAACAATGCAAGCCTGTCTGGTTTCTTCCTTATCCATCCATCCTGGCCCTTGGGAGCTGAGATGAGATTTGCTTCCAAGCCATTTCAGTGACTTCTGGGGCCAAGACTGGGTTGTCACCTCTGCCAAATTCTTAGAAATGTTTCCATGACTTTTACTTGGTGTTAATAGCAAAATGCACAACATTGCTTTGGCACTAATGAACACTTGAGCTAAGCATTATGGTTTATATTTGTGTTTTGAATTGAAGAGCAAATTGAGAAGGATATGCTCTTTGCTCACTAGGTTGAATTTCCTGCATCAACTAACAAGGCTTTTAGTAGGTTAAGCATGTCGAACTGACAGAGTAAATTCCAGAGACAAGACATTTCCAGCTGGTCTAGGCTGACATGATCTGTATATTTAATTAAACTTACAGTAATTTCATGATTACAAGCCACACCTGATTATAAGCCGCACTTCCGGAGCGTCAGAAACATTTCGTTCTTCCTCCATATATAAGCCACACCGGATTGTAAGCTGCACTTACGTTCGCAACGAGGATGCGTGTGCAACTTTCACAAAGTTGCCAACTAGTAACAGAATCATAGGATCGCGGTGTTTACTGGCTTGGCTCAGGGCCTGGTGGACTCGACCCACTTGGGGCTGCCGACAGGGCCGGGTGGCCCAGCTCAGCGCTGCTGCTCGGTGGGGCTGCTCGGGGCTGGATGGGTGGTACTGCTGCCACCGCTGGGCTCACTCTCCCCTGCCCTCCGCCTGCACCGCTGCTGCCGCATTTGCTCACCCTAGCCCGGCTCTACTGGGCTCCCCTGCGCTGCCGGGCTCCCCCACGCTGCTGGGTGGCCCCGCGCCATTACGATTCCCCCTGCTGCTGGCCCCCCCACACTGCCAGCCCTCCCCCGCACCACTGGCTCCGCCTCTGCCGGGGCCGGCCGGGCTCCAGATCAGCTTGAGGCTGCTGCGGGTTCTCACTTCCAGGTTGGCAACTTTTAAAACATTATTCATATATAAGCCGCACTTCCAGGTACGGACCAAAACTTTAGTCAAAATGGTGCAGCTTATAATCGTGACATTACTGTAATGCAACAAATATGTGACAAGAGAGCATGAAACACCTCTATTAGAGTTAAGCTTGCAGAGGTACTACACATGTGAGTGTACATGATGTATGACATATTTTTAATATATTGATTAGTGTAATATATCTATGTCTTTCAATCACTTCTACTATTATTAAATATTATTTAACCCAGTATGTTGATTCTTGCTGCCTGCAGTGGAGCAGTTGAGCAGAGTATTTGTAAGCATATGGAAGATAACAATAAGAAAAATTATTATCAAGAAGTCATGTCAAGCCTACTCAATTTTCATTTATAGCACCAACAAAGCTTGTGGGTGATGAGCCAGTTTCCCATATCATTACAATAAGCAAATATTTAGAGGGTAAATTCAAATACAAGTATAAAATTTTATTCTAACACTAGAATTTATCCTGCATATGCAGCCTGCTCTGCACAGAGAGGAGTGGATTGGCAGAGAGGCAGGAAGACAGTGTTTATGCACAAAAAAATCTTGTTGTGAACAAAACCTGGACAAACACAGTCACAGAATAGAGTAGAATATTTCACATTAAGGTGACCTTCCAGTTACAAAGTTTTCATGTGGCTAAGACTAGAAAGGTTAAGCTTCAATTGAAATAAGTATAAATCAGTCTGGATAAGTAATAAAAAATAAAAACTCAAACAATCAGCAAACCAGAAGAGCCAAAGCTATTGG
>PYHW01009569.1:730913-761365 GCA_013186435.1 Turdus rufiventris | reverse complement strand
CTCTTTCTCTCTCTTCTCTCTCTATGAAGCCATTTCAGCAGAATGGGAAATGGTTTCAGGAAAGCAGCCTAGAGAACCGGCATCAACATGTTAATTATTACAGCCTTTCCGCACTAAATCATGTAAGTTTACCCAGATGATAAAACCTAGCACTGCTGGGTGATCAGCTTCCAGAAACAACCAAAGATGACATTTATATTTGTTTGATGTTTCCTTGCTAATTTAAATGTCACAGCTCATATCTATGTCTTTGTTACCTCAAGGGTAGGCTACTGAAGTGTGACCTATAATAGAACTGTATCTTAAACACACTTGAAAAGGTATTTCAATGTGGAACGCCTCTGTTTAGATTAAAATGATGTATTGTTATTAATTATTTATATTGCAGTAATATCCAGAAGCTTCAGACATCTATTAGGAAGCCTTTATGGTCAGGGCAAAGCTGATCATAAAGTAATGTCTCTACCTGTGCTAACTTTCATTTATAAGTAAATCCAGCCATGAATACATCAGCATGTTTTCACAGAAACCAGATATATGTGTTGCAGTGTTAAGGTATCAGTTAGTCACACAGCTGCCAGTGGACTGAGATTTTACTACACAACAGGCTCCATCTTCCTTCTTTCATGCCAAAATAACCTCAGGCATTCAGGTTTGGGGCTACTCAGGTCAATGAAACAGAAAGAGAAATTGAAAAAAATATTTGGCTTTTAAATTGTCCTTATTTGGTGCAAATAACAACTATTTGATAACAGGTAATCCACCTCACCAATATCCTGTGAGACTTTGGGAACGTCACTGATGGCAGATGATAATTTGGGTCTTACCTCTCTCTCTCTCTTTGTTTTGTGGAACTGAAAGAATAGAAGCCCACAACACATGGAAACCTTTTAGATCTGTTTACCGAGAGTATTTTTTTCCTGCTACAGATGTACAGGCTGATTGGCTTTGACAGTGCCTTGTCTGATGAGAAAGACCCTCAGCTAATAAGTTAATATTTTCAGTTGCGCTCATAAATGATGCAGTGATCATAACAGGCATTTCAGCTGTTACCAAAATGTCTCTGATCCGTATGGTTAATTGCACTCAGAAATGCTGCAGGGACAAGGAAGCTTTTCTTTTTATGTCAGGGAGCAGTTATGGCTGTTAACATGTTGTTGACCTTTTCCATTCCTCCACACATCTTTTGCTAGATGACCTGTGCTTGTCTTCTGTCTTGTGTCATGGAAGAAAAAAGCCATAGTACTGCCTGTAGAAAGATGTTATATCTGCTTTGCCTTGAACTAATGTCATATTTCTGGATACCTGGCGGATGGAAGACCGGTTCTTTAATGTGAGAGGGTATGAGACCCCAGTCACCCCAAGACATTTAGATAGGCTTCTTCAGAGGAGTCAAAATTGCCATCCTTCCTTGTTAAACATGCTAAGTGCCTGGTTAGGCTGGTTGCAGGAGCAGCCAAAGGTCCTTGTGTTTTGTACGTTAAGACTTCACAGAAATCTTATAATTTATGAACTTGTCAGTATCTCAAGCAAGTTGTATTGGTCTGAGTTTGGCTTTTTTCCCTCCTTTTTATCATGTACTATTGTTTGGTTTTCTGCTAAGAAAAAAAACAGGTTATTTAAAAACCAACATCTGAACTGCCTTTATTTAACATACATCTGTTCAATTTGCAGAGGCATGTCTTTTCCTGAAATTCCATTTGCTTTCTTTCCTTGACACAAATACTTTACTGTGAACAGTCTTGACAAAAGCAAGACTCTGCTCGACCTGTCATGACCAGCCCAGATGTTCATCCTGCCCCAAGTCAAGGCTTGTGTCTTCAGCTTCCCACAAATCTGTGCAGGAGATGGAGACCAAGAAACTCTCTGCATCCACAACCTGAACTGGAAATATGGGAACAATGCCCCATATGTATGTTCAACTTGCATTGCAACTCAATAATTCACAGCCATGCCCATGATAATCATAACAGGCATACAAACAAACATTAGCACAAAATTTTCCCTCACTTTTTTTTTCCTGCCAAATTTATCTTCCCCTTTGGTCCTCCCTTTCTACCTCGAAAAAAATATCCCCACTTGCTACCATGAAGCCTTTGGTTTTGTGTTTTTTTCTACTGACAAAAAGCTGTATTTTTCAGGCTAAATTGTTGGCTTCCTGCACTACCCCAAGGGCAAATCAAGGTATGGTTTATTCCTCTGTTCCCTTTCTATCACTTGAACAAATGCCTTGTGTTTGAAAGCATTTGCCTGTATTGAATCCAGTAAATCCAATCACAATATTTAGGAAAAACTATCAGGAATGCCACATTCCTTGTATTTAATTCCCTAAGCATCATGTAGGTTCTGAAGTGGCCAACTCAAGGTAAGATGTGGTGCCTATGGTGTACATCTGGCTATTTATCTTTTGTTTTTCTGACTACTGGTTCAATGGCCTGGACATTACTATGATCTTGTTGGTGACCAAAATTCCTTTGTCACCCTGTATTCAGCAGAGTTCGGTTAAGTACTTTAGTGTTATTTATATGTTAAAATTTTTTTTTTCACTCTGTAGTGATAACTGGTTGCTGTTTTCGGCATGGTGAAAGAAAAATATCTTCACAGGCCTTTCTTAAAAACATCTTTGAAATGGGAATAAGGCTGTTAATAACAATTGTTATAATGATGTTGTGACGGGGAGACACCTTTGTGGATAATAAGAGGAATATCTAGATGTCACCTGTGCAGAGTGTAGCCTAATTATTCCTTGATGTAATAGCTCACAGATTTCCTATCCAGTAGTCCTTGAACCCACAGGAGCAAGTGCTTTTGCATTTGTAGATTTTTTGGTGGAAATAATCTATAACAGAGAAACATAAATAACTCAATTAAAAAAAAAAAAATTATTAACTCCCCTGCTGATATTTTCTTCAGAAAGACAAACCTGATGGGTAAGCAATTGGAATAAGTAGCTCATGAGAGGGGCTCTGCCAGAGGTGGAAAACTGTGGTGATAGCAAATGAGTATAGATGAGCTGTAAGCTAATGGAAGCTGGGAGCAGCATGGTTCTGGGAAGCCCTTGCAGGACAAAAGAGAAAAGACATTTAAGATGATGTTTGTCCCAAATGATGCAATTATTGGTTTCTTGGGGGACAAAGTGACCGTTTGGAAGGACAGTCTTTCCAGTCTCCTGTTTCTGACTTTTTTTCCTCTTACTCTGGATCAAGTAATAAGTACCTTCACTTATTTTTTGGATGACTTTGTCACTGTTTGCAAAGTAATTTAATTCAGGTATCTATTCAATAGCCACAAAAATATTCATGATTCCTGATTGTTTTGTAGATTTTAGTGCCATAATCAGTCAAGGAAGTTGTGCTCTACCTTGGTGACTAGACAGTAAAACACTAGCTCTGCGTTCCATATAAAGTGACAGAGATTTTAATTGCATGCTTGAAAGGTCTGAGGTTGTTTCTGAATGAATGAATGAATCTATTAAATGTGCCATTGTCTTTGACTATAAATGCTCCAGCATAATGACATGACAAAGATATTTCTTTGCCTTACATCGAGCTCTCCCACTCCCATGTTGTTCAAATTGTTTTCAGTCAGTGGTCAACACTGCATAGAAATCGTGATCTCAAAAATCAAAGTGGACAACTAATGTAAAATCCCACCGAACCCTCCAAAATTTAAATGATTTTCAGTTTATTAGTTGGAGAAACCTTCACCTTGTTGAAAAACATGTTTCACTGTTCTGGTAAAATTTAAAAGGTTTAATAAAAGGCAATAGGAGACACATATAAAGCAAAGGGTTAAAATGGCAGGGTGCTTGCCAAGCTGCCAAGAGCACAGGGCTGCTTCGGGAATGCCCCTTTAAATACGTTTTACAATACATCAACCAACATATTGCATATTCATAGTCTTTCATGTTTAGTCAAACTTTTTCTGAGAACTGCTTAACATGGCCACTCCTTGGGTCTGCTTTCTTAGAGCATGAGTGTTTCTTGGCTTGTGGTTTTAATCCTCTTCTTATCACCTTTTAATCTGGGTGGTGGTCCTGGCCTTTTGCAACTGGTGGGTGTTGATAATTGTTGTGTCAGCTGCAGGGTCCCCATCACACGTTCACGGGCTGTTATCTCAACTAAGCAGGTAGTTTAAGCATACTATCTCTAAAAAAACTTATGACTAACTTGCTATTAGAAAAAAACCTATATTCATACAGAAAAGCTCTTTTAACATGACACATATAGCATTTATCCCAATAGTTGCAAAAAGCCAACAATATGTCATGCACTTATAACAACCTTGTTCACATCTCATTCCCTGGCTGCAGAGTGTGCAACTTGCCTGGCTTTAATGTGAAACCTTATTTATGCTGCTAAATTTTTTATACTGGTGTAATTGGTCAGCTTAAGTGATCAAAGCCACTTTCTCTCCTCAAAAATAAGGAATATGTTTTATTTGGCTCTATCTAGTATGTTATCTTTGCAAAAGACAGTCCCTAATGCTCAAAATGCTAATGGAGAAAACTACTGGGAAGAGTTTTATATCAAAAATGAATTATGTGCTTTATTACTGACAAAATATTATGTTGCCTGCTGGCTGCATGGTTCTGAGTCTTGCCTTAGCGTGCACAGTCTTTTAAGACATTTCTCTTCTGGTAAAGACCTGTGACACATGGAAATCCTGGCTGTAGGTGTTTCTGTCTGTACTGGAAAGCTTTGCCAAAATAGGTGGAATAAGCAAGTTTATCTTTGCTGCTAAAAAGGTCCATTCCTCATCTTACAAATGAATGTTTTGTATAAATTATGTATGAATGATGCCACACAAAAATCACTATGAAGGCTGGATGTACTAATTGCACTGCTTTGACTAACACAAGTTTATTTGTGGAAAAACTGGTTTGCTCTTGCTGGAGTCTGTGTTCTGAATATTTATAGGCTAAAAAAACCACATTATTTTTGTTCAGACATGACAAGCTCTTGCTCTAGTCTTCCTTAATATCAATGAAGGAGTGCTTTGGGCATAGTTATTATTTGTATCAATTCTGCAAATTGTCTCTCTGCTGAGGTACTGGATGTTCAGTGGGAATTATATTGATGCAAAATGCTATGCTTATATGTTATGCCAGGAGTTAAGTGTCCCAGTATGAGTGAGGGGTCTGCAGACTGGGTGAAATTACACCAGGGCATGGGTTTACAGAGAACATGAGCATTGGGCATTGAAGAAATGGGTAGAATTCTTTCATCAAAGGTTGGTCCCCACTGTTGTGCATCAGGTCTGGATTCCTGCTGCTGAATCCAAGGTTTTCCTTCTCTTTGTGCCAGATTCCATCAGACACAATACAATATCTCTATATGTTAACACAAAACTCAGGAGGTGACTACCATAGGCCATAGGTACAGTGGAAAATAATGGTAAAAAGGAAGCTATAGAAGGACATATAATTATTTGCATGAAAAATCCCACAGCTGAGAATAACAGATGGGGCAAGGAGGGAGGGGGAGAATTCTATTTTATAATGATCTGTCTGGGTCAAAGGGACAGAGAAAAATTTGGAATTAATCCTGGGCCTCTTTGAGTAGTTGTCTGCATATTTAGGAGCCTTAAATCTCTAGATTCCAGTTCCATTACTCAGATTTGTGGGTTTTATGCTCTCATTTCTACCTTGGTACATATATATGCTTAGCAATAGAAAACCTGAAGTTACATCTTTCATCCCTAACTGCACAAAACCAGTAAGACTAAATGACTGAAATGCAACATTAGGGAACAAAAGCTTCCTTCTCCCTCATTTTCCTCCTCCATGACAAAAGCTAATGGCATGTCCACAGAATTATTACAGAGAAGGATATCATCTAGGAAAGAAAACCTGAGCATCACTTCTCTACTCTGTGATACAAGGAAGTGGTATCTCCATGGCACAAAATCGGTGCACCTGGGCTTGGAGTCAGATTCAGAATGTGTGATGCTGTCTTATCTAATAGGATAAATTAACTCTTGCAAAAGAAAGCACCATGCTATTTGTCAATAAATTTCCACCTATGTTTCCTCTTGTGAGCAGAAAGCAGACAACAAGAGAACTAACAAATGATCCCTCTCTTCCAATGCCTTTAACATGACTATAATGATGGGAAAACAGTGACAACTTCTATCACCATCATGAAACTAGGAATTTACTGTCATATTTCTCCTGGGACCTAATTTAAAGCAGTGTTCTAAGAGAAACTCAGGTCAAGAGTAAAGAAGAAAAAGTTGATGGAGATCTGGTTTGACAGCTGGAATATCAGAGAGCATGCCAGGTTAAACTTAAGAGGGCTTTATGGAAAAGGACGTCTTACAGGGAACATGCCTGACTAACTGGAAATAAATAGCAAAGGTTTTCTGTTTCTTGGTATATAACTTTCCTTACAAATGCATGCTGGAAGTGCAGACAGTTGTGCCAGAAATGTTTTCATTGATCTGCTCCTTTTGCAGCAGTCCTGGGCCATGAGTCTTACCTTTTTTTTTTAGGAAAAATTCCAGGATTTTGCACTCAGGTCAGCGAATGGATGTGGCTGTACCTCTTTGAAGAAAATATAGTCTGAAGGCAGAGCATCCCTCCCTCTGTTGGTGTTCATCTCTCACAAGGGTTTCTTGCCTCTTGCTCATTGCTAGATGCTGTAACTTACATGAATTAAGTTATAATCCTTCTGACTGGAGATGCGTGGCTTTGATCACCCAGAATAGCTATTTAATCCATCTTCTTGACTTAGACTTCAAAGTTTAAGAAATTGCCTAAATTAAGCAAAAATTGACATCTTCCCTTTAGGTTTCTGAGCACTGTGTAACATGCCTTCCACATGTGTTCTAGGACTAAATTTGGTGCAAGGATTTGTCAGAAGCACAACAGCTAATTTTCTTTTCCTAACTTTTTAGAAATGAAGGGAAAAGAACCTACTCTTTAGCTTTAGTCAATAATCTTAACTTCAGAGAGGCAAATCCTTTAGCTACCAATTCCTTGTAATATGTTTTAAACTTTTGCAAAGGTCATGGAAGAGAAAGGAGTGGGGGATATCTGCTTTTTTTACAGTAAAAGAAGGAACTCAGAGCTAAGGCTATTTTTGTGGATTTTTCTAACAGAATAGGGGTTTTAAGCTACTTTTATATTTTGATTTTTTTTTTATTGCTAAAGGTAGCAGACCACTTCAGCAATATTAAAAAAAAATACCCCATAGGGTCTTTGAATTAAATGCTCCTTTTGGTTTAAATGGTTTGAGACTTTGAAATAAAGAATGGTGAGAGGCCTTCTATATTTGAAGGCTTTGCTATTTGAAGCATCACTTTTGTTTTACCACCCAAAATGGCCTCTGGGATCCTGAGAACACTTTTACAAAGCAGGAGTCCAAAAGTCACCTGTTCTTTACATGTGTGTTTCACAAAGATGCATAAACTTTTTCATTGGTATAACAATGTGTCAATATTAAAAATTAGACACTGATTGGTCCTTGTCAGCTACAAGGGAGGCTGCCCAGGTCTTGGCAGGTAAAAATTTCAGGAAATCTTTACAAACCATTTTACAGACAAAAGATGTCTGTAAATGAGCCACCTCCCATCTTCAGAGGTGTTGCCCTAAGGAGAAAATAAAGGTCAGGAACATCAGAGGCATTGCCACACTCTAATCAGGAATGACTGACTCTAATTGACCCAAACAGAGAACAATACCTCAGACAAAGCTGATAGGGATCATTTGGTCATTATAACATAAACCGCTACCAAGCCTTTTAGCAGCAGTAATGTAAAAACCAAGCAATATTGTGTTAAAAAGAAAGGTCAGAACACCACCATAAAATAATTGGAAACTGAGCACACTCCTTGTGAAGATTTGCAGTCTTCATTTTTCTAAGAGAAACGGTATAAAAATGGTGCCAAACCTCATGTTTTCTCTTAATTGCATGCCACTGAGAAATATTTTTTTGTGGCATATATACTTAGAAATATCAATTTTCATGGGTTCTAATCAACAAATTCAGGAACTAATGCATGCTGCTAAGTTTTCCCAGACCCTGCCCATATGGTGTTTTCTCTAAACAAACCTGTGCTGAAAAGCAATCACAAGCTGATAAAGCTAAAAGCAGTGTTTCTACAGCAAAACTCGATCATGCTGTCTTTATTTTTGCAATTTAAATGGAGTATCAATAGCTGCTCTACATGACCCAAATTTTCTCTTGCTGAAGTGGGACAACAGAAGATAGTTCTGCTCGAGGCAGGGTAGAGGGAGATGTTCTCAGCCATTAACAAAGCCAAGCTTCATCACCACTCTTCAGGTCTTTGCTTGCAGTTCAGGCAGAGGACGTTTGCTTTGGCATGCACAGTTTAAAAATAGTTCATTTGATCCGCATGGGAGAGGGACATCCAAACCCAGGGACACGGAATAACCCTACAATGTCTTAGAGCAGGGAGCATGCTAGAGTATCCTTTCTCAGGTCACCAGGAGTCCTTCACTTCTTCACTTTGACCTCCTCTATGGGCTCTGCTCTCACATCTCATTGGATATAAACTGCATTTGTCACATAAAAAAACCCGTTTTGTAACATGAAAGCATATTTTTCTGAAAAGACATTTTTGGCACCCTGACAAAGGTCATCTACACATGCCAGCTCTTCTTTTAAAACCTCAAATTCTGCAATGCAGTAATGATGTTGAAATATGTTTTCATGCTCTAGAAACTTGTTTATTGGGTATTTTCATTTGTCTGCTGCAGAATGAAAAATATTATCTTCAAAATGGTTTAAGGTCTTAGGAAAAGTCTCCTTCAATATACAGATTTGTTAATGTGGTGAGTTTGGGAATTTTCAGGCTTTTAGTCTGTGAATATGAATTAAAAAAATCTGGAGTAAATGGGTTAAATTAAAAAAAAAAAAAGATTTGCTGAAGAAGGATGTAATCCACAGCAATTCTTCAAAATTTATCATTAGAAAACAAAAATAATCCTATTTTGTTTTATAATTGCAGTGTAAAAGAAAAGGTTACACCCAAAATGCACACTTGGCTTTGCAGTTCTGACTCATGCCTTCTGTTGGGAGATTCAGTCCCAGCAGCTGACCTTGTGCCTTACTACCATGCAGAGCAACAGCTGGATTGAATGTATCCCGAGGAGTAAAGTAATTCCAATGTGCCAATCACCCTATGAAAAGCCAAATTAAAATGTACCAACTAATAGGACCTAATTTCATAATCCTTTAGCACTAGAGATGAATGAGCAGTGCAATTAGACAAACACTGTCAGTGGTCTTCAGAGAACTGTTTTTAAGAAAAGCTAACAGAACCTGACTAAGAAAACAATTTATTTATGGGATTTGGGATGTATATTAGATTGCATATTTTGGTGGAATTACTACTGATAAACAGTGGGGTCCTGTGAGGGATCAGATGCAGAAGGGCTTGAAAGGAAGACTAGATTAGATTAGATTAGATTAGATTAGATTAGATCCTGGAAAGAAGTTCTTTACTAGAAGGGTGGTGAGGCCCTGGCACATGTTGACCAGAGAAGCTGTAGCTGCCCCATCACTGGAAGTGTTCAAGGACAGCTTGGATGGGATTTGGAGCAACCTAGCCTAGTGGAAGGTGTCCCTGCCCATGGCAGGGGGGATAGGGACTGGATGATCTTCAAGGTCCCTTCCAATCCAAACCATTCTGTGGTTCCATGATGTTAAGCACTGTGTATCTTCTTTATGGAAGACATTGAGATCTGACCTTACTGCTGTCTCTTCTTGAGAAGCACCTGCACCATTAGTCCAAATTTTACGGTGATTTTTCATACCATGATCACTTAAGAATAAATTTAAACTTAAAATTAGAAATATGTAGGTCTGTTCAAGGATCTGTTAGCTCAGGTGGATCATGTTGACCTGGTCCTCCGGTACTTTTGCCACCTTCCTGGTATGTCTGCAACAGCTCTTCCCCCCCAAAAAAAAATTCTTTGCAAATTAACTTAATTAGCAAATGACCTACCATCAAAGTATGGTGCTATTTTGTGTCCAAGGTATGGAACATTTTTATCTACAAATCAATAGCCAGGCTCCCCAACATTTGTGCTATCAGATGACCCAAGCTGTGATGGTACAGCAATCAGTCGTAGCTACAAGAGTACAATGCTGGTTTCTAATGATATGAATGTTATCAGAGATTTGCAGGACCTGATCAATTGAATGAGACAGTAGATGGCAATCAATAGTTTTCTATCATTTTGGCAACCCCATTCATACTGCTGGAGTAAAAAGTTTGTCAGAACTTAATTTCATGCATTTTCCCAGTGATTTTCTATACTCAGGTGTTTGAACTAAAACTCAGTTTACCAGATTTTGAAGCTGGTTTTACTTACATTGAGATAGCTGAGTGATTTGTTTTGGTAATTACTTTTTACCAAATATTGTTTTTCTGCATGATTTACCAAAATATGAGTATTGGTCTAATACCAATACTCAACTGTGATGGACAAAAGACTCTAACAATTTAAAGTTAGAAAATGTATGTTTATTCAGCGCTGGGCAGGGTCAGGTTCCCACCTTTGTCTGGAAGCTAAACTGCTGGCCGTGAGGAAAGCTCAGTGCTCTGCTTTCATTCATTATTTTTTGGGGTAAATAGTTCAGTTTAATACTTTCTTGTGATCTCTTGCCATTATTGCAGTTTGCTTATGCACTCAGCCATCAGTTTAATCATATATTACAGCTGGATTTGGGTATTCAGATTGCTGGCTGGTTATTATTTTTGGACTCACAGACAGGAGCATATCTCTTTATAAATTCTTCATCATATTTCTAGAGAAATATCTCATTTGAATGCAATTAACTTAGTCACTACACAATTAGTTTATAGAATTTATTAATGCAACTATTAAAGCCAATTAACAAGCTCTGGCAATCCCTATGTGGATTTTAAACCACAATGCAGACAAGTATAATACTAAAAGGGAAACATTTTAAATATTCTCCTATGGGTGGAATCCTGGATTCCCTAGATGTTTTACACTGTCTTCAAATTAAAGTGCCTGCCAGCAGTTCCAACCCTGAGGTCTTCACTCAGTTTTTACTTTGGCTGCTTTAGGCAAAATCCTTGCCCTTTTTTACTTTTTGTAGTTTTTGTGTGGTTGATTGGGGTTTTTTTGTTGTTGTTGTGTTTGGGTGATTTTGTGGATATTTTCTGTATGTTTAAGGGTGGTATTTGAGAAAAATATTTCTGATTGGACTTTTAATGTAAGATGTCATGAATAAGGAAAGAAAATCACGTTAATTTCATGATTATAAGCCGCACCTGATTGTAAGCTGCACTTCCAGGTGTTGGCAACGTTTTGGTTTTTGTCCATATATAAACAGCACTGGATTATAAACTGCACTTTCATTCGCAGCGAGGATCTGCACGCAACAAAGTAACGAATTAGTAAAGGAATCGTGCGATCATGGGATTTATTGACTCGACTTGGGGCTGGGTGGGCTCGGCCCCGCTTGGGGCTGCCAACGGGGCTGGCCACTGCTGCCGCCGCTCGGCAGAGCCATCCGGCCCACCACCTGCACTGCTGCCACTGGGCTCGCCCCTGCCCGGTGCTGCCCCACAGTGCCGGCAGGAGCCCGGTCCACCTGCCGTGCAACAGAGTAACCGATTTGTAACAATTGTGTCATCGCGGGTTTTACTGGCAGGTGCTCAATTTGCGAGCTCGTCTCGGCCTATGGCTTGCACTTCCAGGTTGGGAAATTTCAGAACTTTGTTCGTATATTGGCTGCTCCTGAGTGTAAGCTGCACTTCCGGGTTGGGACCAAAATTTTAGTCAAAATGGTGCGGCTTATAATTGTGAAATTACTGTATTTGTAGAATTGCTTTTTGACCCTGGCTGTTGCCTTAGCAGAGGCCAGCACACCTTGAAAGGAAAATCAGGACTGTGATAATTTAATGAGTACAGACTCAGAGCATGGAAACATTTATAATTCCACTGTTCTATTTGAAAGATTTGTTTTTCTTATAGGTTTATGTATTCAGAACAATTTATATATAAAGGATCGATTTAAAAATCTGAATAAATATTTTAAATATTTGAAAATATTAATAAATTTATTAATAAATAATATAAAATTTAAAAAAACAAATCAAACTCTAAATCCAAAGGTTCTACATACCACATTTTTTATTAATGAAGAAATTAGAAGACAGTGTCTTTTTTTTTTAAGATTCCTCTATGTGAAATGACAAAGATGAGGTTTACATTGCAGGGTTGTTAGATTTGGCTTTGTGTAGCTTCAGATTATAAGAATTAAAGGAAATTTTAACTGTACACCTTGACTTGCCACTGTGGCTTTCATGGCAAAGAGAGAGGTGTGACTTTTTGCCCAGAATGAACAACCATGCCCTTGAACAAAATCTAAAATTATGTAGTCACAGGTTGGTGCCATAAAGACCCACTGAATGGGCACCTATGTGTAGGGAGACAACGTCCACAGCTGCAGTGAGCCCAGTCCTGTGGTCATCATTTCCCAGGATGGCGCAAAACTGCAGCCCATGACTGGGGCATATGAAATTGTTGTAATTAAATCAAGAAGTGTGTAATACCTCTGGAAACAGAAGGAAATCGTGGCATGTGCTGCTGGCATTGGCTTGTGTATACATTGGAAATAATATGTCTGAACATTGAAAGGTCTGAGTGCTGTTCATCTCCTGTTGTGAAATTTTTATATGAGGAATGGTGCAAGCACAAAATGTAGAATGAAGTTGCTTGCTACAAAATGTAGAGTGTATTGATGGCCAGGTTGGACAGGGCTTCTGGTCTAGTGGAAGCTGTTCCTGCCCGTAGCAGGGGGTTTGTAAAGATGAGCTTTGAGATCTTCCTACCCAAATCATACTATGATTTTATATATCAATCAGATACTCCTGTTTAACATGCTAAGACCATGCCCTTTTTAAGAGCATCGCGGCTACAAACTCTCTGTTACACACAGACTGAGCTTCTCTTGCTTGGAGCTTGCTCTGCCCTTGGACTCGAGTGAGAAATTAACCCTGGAGCCCATAGATGTCTCCAGAAGGCTCAGGTTTTCCCTGAGAGCAGAGGATATTGGTAGGGGTTATTGAGTTTATGGAGCTGTGTACCTTCTTTGAGGTCAGGATTTCCCTGATTTCAACATGTGTGCTCTCCTTCGCAGCCTCTTATGCAGATTTGTCATGTCATGTCATGAATGGGTATTCCCAGCAGTGTTGGAGGTGCTTTGCCATATGTCATGACTTGAGATTTCTGACTACTCCAGGTGATGCATCAAATTGATTCAAATTTTCTGTCGAAAAATAGAAATTCTTTTCAGAACAAATTTTTTCTCTTTTCTCTTTACTGGATAGTTATTTTCACAAAAAAAAAAAAAAAAAAAAAGATAGAGGAGAAAGCATTACTGGAAAAATGAGTTCTATCTTTGAATAGGAAAATTATGTAATGATGAATATAGAGAGTAAGTAGGCCATTATTCAGAAATTTAGACATTTCAGGTTTATTTATTCAGAACTTTCAGGTTTTGAATGAGCATACATTGAAGAAACAACTAAAGTTATAAGCATTAAACCTAAATGCCAATAATTCAGTTTTCATAGGCCCAGATCATTCCATGTTTTAAATCTTCAGGTTTAGCTATAAAATCTGGGATTTTGGCTGTGCTGAACTTAAAGGCAGCTTTGTCATTGCTTCCATGTGGCCAGAATTTCATCCTGAGAAATGCTGCTGTGAGAGCACAAGATGATTTTCTGTGGTGAATTCATATTGTCCTCCCATTAGAATACTCACTTCAGAGTAGACTAATAAATGAGGATTTCAGCTATTTGAACACCTGGAAAGTGGTGAGAATGGTTTCCTTTCTCCCAGACCTGCCACCTGGAAGAAAAGTCTCAGCTGTACAAGGGCAGAGAGAAAAGTAAATTCTGAGTTGGAAATGTTTATGTAGAGCAACAATTATATAGAAATGACAAAACATCTAAGACATGCACAGTACAAGAGAGGCTGATTCCCAACGGATAATACAATTTAAATATTTATTATTATAGAATTATATTTTTTGAGGTTTGTCAAACTCAGGTTTGATTCAATGTCAGTGCCATTAAAACTGCTAGTATTACTTCTCTCTTTTCCCCTTATACTGAACAATTATATTTGCTCTTTGATGGAGACTTATATCACTCATTGTTCCCTTCAAAAATATTTTCCTTGAAAATGAGTTAAGCTTAATAAAATAGGCTGACTTAATTCTGAAAGAAACTGTCCCTTTAAGGTTGTAATGCTGTCAATTTATCTATTCTTACGTTATCTTTTAGTTAACTCAGAGGATCTTCCTTAATGAGTTCATGATGATTTCAATGGTTTTTGAGCATAACAAGCTTTGCCCCTGTGTGGGCTGCCAGGACCAGGCAGGCATCTTCACTGCTGCCTCTTGAGCTCTGGCCTCCTGCCTTCAGTCACATTTGTGGTGGCTGTGACACACGTGCACATGGCTCAGTGAAGGACACAAGCCCAGAGATGAATCTCCACAAGGCTGGAACAAGATGTTCTTAGACAAGTTGCTTAGGTGTAAAATTAATTGCTGGAGTAATGTGGATGGAGGCAAATTCTATTATGACACACCCATCTGTGAGGTGAGGAGACTCTTATCACAAGTGAAAAGGTGTAAAAGGAAAAAAAAAAAAAAGCTAATACCTAGAAAGTTTCAATAGAGTTTCCCAGTCTGAAGAACTCTGCAGGTTTGGCATCACGGAACTGGATTACTGGGATGTGCCTGGGGACTGGGCTGATATTCCTTTTAACTGAACAGTCATTGAGCAGGAAGCAAAGTGATCTGCCCAAAAAGTAAGTAATGACAAAAATTCATCAGCATTTTTGTTGCATGTTGTACACAGGGGCAGAGATAAAGAATAGGGTGACACTTCAGCTCACTGGGAACCTAGTGCTTTGCTGTGGTTAATTTTTCAGTGATTTATCCTAAATGTTCTGATGATTATTGCATTATTTTAATTTTCTGTGTGATTTGATAGGATCTGTAATTTTGAAAAGAAGCCTTTGCTTAAAAGGCAAAATATCTTTATGCCATGAGCATGGTTTGCCTGAGAGCACCTGGAAGGCTCTCTGGTGCGTTACTCACTAGGACACCTCTGTGACCTTCTCACAGAATGACACAATGGTTTGGGCTTTGGGGAACTTTAAAGCTCATTTCATTCCCACCCCCTGCCACGGACACCTTCCACTATCCTGGGTTGCTCCAAACCCCATCCAACCTGGCCTTGAACATTCCCAGGGATGGGGCAACCACAGCTTCCCTGGGCAACCTGTGCCAGGGTCTCACAAAATCTCTAAGTTAAGAACTTCTTCCTAATATATAAACTAAATTAGAGCTTGTCCTGAGCTCCCCACTCAGAGCTGCATCATTCCCCTTTCTGTGGCTGTTTGCCTTTACATGTTCTGTGCCTTTCTAAAACTGCCTGTAACAAAGCCAAATCGCTAAAGAAAACAATTGCTTCTCTGGACAGAGATCTGTCATAATATCCCTTAAACCACATTTGCACCTGGGTTGTGTTGACACGGCCAATTTATCATTATTCTGTTTACTGGGCAAACATTGAACTGTCTTTCATGTGTATTGTCTTTGGGCTTAAGTGATCCTTTCAAATTTTAAATGATCTGCATCTATTACAGTTTTGGCAGCATCTTTTTACATTATCTATGGTGAGCCTATTAACCCTCTCTAAATGCACCTATCTTCTCTCTTAATTTCCTGAGTCAACCATCATTATGAAATCACAGATCTGTATGAAGTTAAAAGGCAGACAAATCAGTATTTTTTTTCCACATGAAATGATATCAGGAGAGCTTTGTATTTTATTTGCACTGACATTTACCTATAAACTTCTGCATCAATGAGTTGTGATAGCTTGATTTTTTTTTATATTGAAACAGAAAGTACTGCAAGCTAATGCAATGAAAAAAACATATTTCTTGACTTCTTTTCTGCTTATCTGACTTTTCCTCTAAACTGAAATCTTCTAATGCAAACTCTAAATTCCATCCTGAAAATAGCCTATACCACTCCCAAATCCAGTTTAATATGCCCAAGTGAGCAGTTTTGTAAAAACACATGAAGGAAATGAGTTGAAACCCTTTTGGAAAACATTGTACTCTAAGATAGAGAAGGTTAAAGGTTAGATTTCCATGTTGTTTTCCTCGCCTACATCTTCAGGAACTTGGAATCCATTTACTTAAATATATAAACCATAACCAGGTCTAGTGGGAGATGTCCCTGACCATGGCAGGGGATTGGAACTAGGTGGTCTTTAAGGTCCCTCCCAACTCAAATCATTCTATGATTTTCAGGCCATGTGTTCCAGTGGAGATTTTCCAGGCACAAATAGAGAGGAGTTCCAGCTAGCCTCAGTGAGGACATTGCTGACAGTCAAGCGTTGTTTGTGTAATTCCAATCATAATATTTGGCATTGTGTCTCTTTAACTAATACTTTCTTTCATGTGTCTGTTGCTCAGAAAATAGATTTCCTAATATACAGGTGGATGGTGTGGCACAAGCTTGCACTGACATCCAGGTGAGACAGGCAGCACTGGGAGAAGAAAATTGTTATTAAGTTCATTTTAGAGCAGAAGAGCTGAGCCACAGAGTGAACTGATGCCTTATCTGAAAATAGAGTGGAAGATTACAGTAGGGCTGAAAGGGGACCTTGATAATTTAAAAGCAGTACGTAAGTCCTAAGTACTCATCTTTTTTCCTGCTGCTCTTGGGATGTTGGAGGTGCTTTCTATAGTTTCACCATCTGTATTTGCAAAGTCATCCTGAAGTGCCCAGTTTGGTGCGGTGTAGATTAAATCTTCCCTTTGGTTTTACATTAAGCATCTCACACAGAGGTCCCTTAACATCTGGGCTTCCAGCTGTAACACTTTCACCTTGCTCCCCCTCTCCCACACTGGCTGCTGAACCTGGGGTGCTGTATGACAAGATGATGACAGCCATGCCCATTAACAACTAATTTGTTCTGACTACCAAGACTAAAGGTGTAGGTTTTCCACTGCTATGGTTTGATGCTGGCCCAATGCCAGGCACCCATGAAAGTCACTCACTCACCCTTCCCTGCTACAGCTGGGCAGAGGAGAGAAAAAAATTTAACAAAGGGCTCATGAGTTGCGATGAGGACCCGGAGAAAACACTTCAAGGGCAAAACAGGCTCAACTTATAGTAACCAAGTGAATTTGTTACGAACAAAATCAGAGGAAGATGATGATAAGTAAAGTAAGCCCTTGAAAACACCTTTTTTCCCCCCAACCCCTCCCTCCTTCCCACCAAAAGCACAGGGAGACCTGGGTCTTTTTCAGCTTTTTCACTGAGATTTTCCTCTGCTGCTCAGGGAGAGGAGTCCTGCCCCTCCTATGCTGTGGGGTCCCTCCCACAGGAGACAGTTCTCGTGAACTTCTCCAGAGTGGTTCCAATCTCACGAGTAGCAGTCCTCCCACAACTGCTGCAGCATGGGTCACTCTTCCACGGGGTGCAGCCCTCCAAGGACAGGCTGCTCCAGCCTGGAACCAGGGCCCCTCTCTCCACCGGGTCACAGCCTCCTCCAGGCATCCACCTGCTCTGGAATGGGCACCTCCTCCAGGGGTTTCTGGTGTATCTCTGCATCCTCCATGGATCCCCACGGCCTGTGCATGGATCTCTGCATGGATCTCTGCATCCCCTGTGGATCCCCATGGTCTGAGAGTGAATCTCTGCATCCCCCATGGATCCCCATGGGCTGCAGGGGCACAGCTGCTTCACCAAGGTCTCACCACAGCCTGCAGAGGAATATCAATTCTGGTGCCTGGAGCAGCTCCTCCCCCTCCTTCTCCCCTGATTTTGGTGTCTCCATGTTGTTCTCCTCACATGTTCTCTTCTCTGGGTAGGGAAAAAAATGTGCCCCATTTTGTTTTGATTTTCTTCTTAAATATGTCACCACAGAGATGTTACCGTCATCTCTAATTGGCCCAGTTTTGGAGAGCAGCATGTCCATTTTCAGAACCATCAGGGATCAGCTCTACCTGACATGGTAGAAGCTTCCAGCAGCTTCTCACAGAAGCCACCTCTGTGGTCTCCCACTGCCAAAAACCAGGCCATGCAAAACCAACACACCCACACTTGAAATATCCCTTGGTATCTTTTAAAATATGCACTAGTGTTCAGTTTCCTTCTAGTTCACTTCCTACTTAGAGCACGAGTGCAAGATTTCTTTTCAACACCATATTTAGCATGTACTTCCCCTTTGTGGGTCCTTGTATTAAAAATCTCCTTGTCTAGTGACTAAATTAAGGAATACAAATTTATTTTCCTACAAATCTTCCTCCTGTACTTTTGCTTCACCCACATTCTTAACGTTTTCCCAGTGTTTTGAATGTAGGGGTAAGAACAGATTCCTGCATATTTCTTATTTGTCTTTGCTTAAGACACTACTAAAGAATAATATTTTGTATTCTGAAGATAAGGGAAATCTAATGCAGCTTGAAAATTAAAGCATCAAATTAAAATCAAATTTCAGTCTTTAATTAATCTGATAAACAGGAAACAGCTGAGATGATGAATTGGAGCCAGATTGCTGCATGGCATCAAGGTGCACAACTGCTGAGCTCTTGCAGTTCTAGGCTTAAGTTTGGCTGAAGGACCCATGTCCCCAACACGGCTGCCTTTGTGAGGTGAAACATCCCCCTACTAATGCAAGTGTGAGTGGCTGCATGTTAGAATTTGAGGTTTACAATCTGCTAAATTCCCTTTGTCTTTTATCCTGAGCAAGAAGGGCCATGGGTGCTGTGTCACTTGCTAAGTGGTGAGTGCTCCACAGGTTCTTCCCCACTGAGGGTAGCTAAAAAATGCTGAAAAAAGGAGGAGCCTTTCAGGATCAAACGTGGAGATTTATGCAGCTGTCAGCACCAACCAGTGCTGCAGAGCACATCCAAATTCTCAAAGCAGAAGTTTCCCTTCAAATTTCACTGGCAGATGAAATCCATGGATTTTTTAGGTAACTTGTTTCCACTGTTGTAGATACATTGAGGCACTGAGCACCTGTGTGTTATTCAGTGTACTTTGTATGGCCTCCGTAAATGTTGTGTGACTCTTGCATTTCTCCCAGGTCAATCATGGTGGGATTATTTTGGCTTCAAAGAACATTATTTCCATGTGGGATCCCAGCAGGAGCTTGCGTCAGGCTTTCTACTGCACCCCAGCAAAACAATGGCTATTCCAAAGTGAGGAGCTGGGCAGTAACACAGATTTTAATCTTAACTCCAGCCCCCTGAAAATGTGGCACTGATTGTGACCTTTAGGGTGGCCTTTGGACAAAAAGGATTTCCAGTGGGTAAGCCAAAACCACTGCTGATGTACAAGTGCATAACCCTCTCCATTTTGGCATTTGCACACACAGAAACTACAGTCCAAAAGGAAGCCAACATCCAAACTGAGATTTGGTAATCTCAGACCTCAGGGAAGAAAAGAGATTTCTCCACAAAGAAAAGGTTCTCTGCCCAGATGTTCACAGCTGCTTTCAAGGTGATTATTCTTCCTGATGGACAATGTGCAGGTGCCCTTTGTGTGCTCAGTCATTGAACTGATCCCTGGTCTGGTTTTCCTCTCTGTGCACAGGTACAAATGTCTGCTCCTACCTTATGCACAGTCATTGCTATCCCATTTCCCACACTGATTGCTAACCCTTGGCTGCTTCACACAGGGATAGATGTTTTGGCCAAGCTAATCCTACTGCATTCGTGTGTTCCCATCCAGATTAATCCTTAAGGATTCAAATAACTTTATCCATCAGATCCAGGAAGAAATAAGGCAGGATGAGATGGCTTTTTAAATATTATTATTATTCATTATCTTGAGTGATTTGAGTGCTTTTCAGTAGTATTAGGTGAAAGAAAGTGGAAAGGAATTGGATGGCTGCATTTCTGTGGGAAAACAGATGATCCATTTTCTTTACATTATCTGCTCTGAGGTCATGAAAAGATGATGAGATAAGCCCCATGGGATGTGTTTGAAGTAATTATGTTCCCAGATTATTTAGTGAGTGGGGTTTCCTTTTACTTACAGCAGTGCTATTTGTAATTAAATAAATAATTTGCTTTAATATTAATGTCCAATCATTGTATGAATTATATTTGTTGTGCGTAATGACAAAATTGCACTGTGCAAATTTGATGTGTATGTTGGTGTATTCATCATTGGGCTGGTTTATGCTCAAAGAAGAAATATATTATTTAAAAACATGTTTAAATTATATTTGATTTTTTTTCTGATGGCTTAGCTCCTAAAATAAGGCTTCAATCCCTTTCTCTCTCATAAGCAGAGAAGACCTATGGTGGTTTGAGGGTGATGAGGATGGTGCTGGTTTTGCTTGGCTACTGTTTTTCTGCTCAGTTCTGTATGTTTCAGCACGGCTCAGCTCATGGGAGGATAGGGAATAGTTTATAAAAACATGATTTAGTAGTATTGTCCCATGTGGACAGAGGTTAAGGTAGCAGCTGGGCATGTGAGCAGGGAAACAGGAGAGACTGAACTGATTTCACAGGTGCAATCCTTCGTGCAGTTCTGGACCTAGTATTAGAGATGGTGAGAGAAGGAAGGAAGGTTGAGAATAATTACAAAAAAAAACCAAAAAAAACAAAAAAAAAAAGGGAAGAAATCCATGAAGCAGTGGAGGATACTGTGCACAGCTGGTAATGGATTGAGCTGACAATATCATCCCAGTAATGGGAATTCATGCCACTTTAAAACAGCTGCATTCATGTCCTCAGACTGGTCATAATTCACAGAATGTAACATGTTGATGGTGATAGGACAAGTTTCCTTGGGAGCTCTGGCTGCTATGCTGCAGCTCTGTGTTATAGCTGGGGATACAGCGTTTCTCTGGCCTCACAGAGCTGCTGGGTTGGCCCATGCTCCACACCTCTGTCCCCCACCAGCCCAGGTTTCCTGCATGGGATAGGCTCCCAGCAAGTTCTTTTTCATCAGCCCCTATCCAGTGCATTGAGGAAGATCTTAAAGAAGGAATATCTTAATTATAATTAATAACTTCCACAGCTCAGAAGGAAAGTTAACCCATTCTGTCCCCTCCAACCCCAGCATTCCTGACACAAATGAGGCTTAGGTAGTTTTCAATTTCCAGAGCTATGAAATTGGTAAAAGCCAAAAGTATTAAGGAATGAACCTCTTCCACTAAATGAAATATTCCCCCCATCCCTGAGCACATGCTGCCATCCCAGGAGAGATCCATCCCACTGCATCATGCAGTGGAGCATCTCCTTGGATCATTTCACATAAAAAAATCTAAAAAAATCAATTTTTCTCTTTATTAAACTAATTCTTATCATGGACCTCTCTAATGTGGGATAACATTGGGCTGTTTTTGCAGGTGTGAGGGTGAGGGGTTTACATCTCCTGTTCTTCTCCTCTTCCTATCATGGCTGTATAAGCAGAAGTGCTGCAGTCTTTTTCCCATCCTGGGTAAATTTCATTTGCAAAAGGGAAGAAAGCTTTAAGATTTGATCTCCATAGGAAAGAAATCAGAAGATGAAAATCTAATAGAGAACGATCATTTAGCTTTAAAAATCTCCCATCTCTTGAGCGTGTGGATAAATGCAGAAACTGCTTCATGGATTGATGGAAATGCCTTATGATGTCTAAAAAGGTTTGAATCAGTGGGTCTGTGACAATGCAATAAGGCATCACAGAAATTTCTTTTAAGCCCTCACTGAACGCTGGGGAGAAGCTGACCTACTCACTGAGGTGGGGGCTCTGCTCATCCCATCCGATTTTGACACATAAGAATATAATTTTCTGTTCAGCTCTGCATTACAAGCCAAAACCTGCCATATTCTATCCACAAAACTACTCTTTAAAAGCTGTCCCAAAGGTTAATAATTGTACCTCTGGGGATGTAAGGTTAAGGATGTGATTTTTCTGTCAGTATAACAGAGTCTGTTTAAATTAATGGATACAGCTCTGCCTTGGGATCAGCAGAGAATATTCCCAAGTGCATAATGAACAAAACCAGTCAATAGAAATCAATATAATTTTCAACTTTTCAAAGACAACTCTTTTGCCTTCATATGCTTTGTAGGTTTGTCACTCCTTCCTTTGCACAGTGAATTTAGATTTTTTACTTTGCTTTTTATAAGATAGCAACACAAGGTAAAGCCTTCGTTATTTAACCATGGACTGTCCAGTGAGAGCATGACCCACTCTGAAAGAATGACCACTGTGCTAAAACAGTGTGTGTAAGCTTCTCTGATGCTTGCCATTCTTCTATATCTGTGGCAAAATGAATGAAGAGAAAGAGGTTGTCATTTTCCAGGATACACTTACATTCAGTGTTTTCCTACTATATAATGAGTGGATATTAAATGACCCTGCCGGGGATTTTTCCCCATCTCACCTGCTGCAAGCTGAGACCTGACACCGCACAGTGCTCATCACATCTAACTCTTCCCAGGGTCTATAGAGTGGATGTGTCAGGCAAGGGGTTGTGGATGTCTATAGAGTGGATGTGTCAGGAGGTTTCCCCATCACCCAGGATTCCTGTGTTTGTCAAAACCTCTCTTTACCTGCCTCCGATTGTGTCTACCTGGAGTTGCATGTTTGCCTGTACAAGGAGACAAAACCAGTATTAATTTCATTAATTTCTTCCCCTTAGAATGTTACTGACTTTTTGTGTTTGCGACATCTCTTAGCATTGATTTTCTGTGGCTCTGCTGACTGTGCAAAGTGAGATGCTGTGGGCTATCTGGTGGATGCCTGGGGATTCAGAAGGGCTGGGAAAAGAGGTATAAGAGGGACAGAGAGATCAAAGGCATTCCTGGCAAGCACAAACTATTAAGACGATATTTAATTTATAGGATTAACAGAGGGCTATTAAAGGATGACAAGTCACTCTCTTCCTGTGAGTGTGAGAGATGTGCTTTCCTTAGGGAAACTAAGAGGCAATGAAACAGAACTTCCTTGGGTGTGTTATGAATATATGTGCCACTGACCTACCTCACAGGTCTCTGAACTGTTGTAGCCTGGAGCAGGAGGAAAATGTTTCCTGTGTTTGTCACAATAGTGAGGAGCCAAAGCAGAGGTCACTTACACTACTGCATGACCTGACTCATTGAACATTTCTATTCGTATCTCCTGCAAATGACTGAGGCCACAAACTAAATATGTCCTACTGGTGTGAGGGTTTTCAGCTTGTGACTGGAAAAATTACCTTTTGAGTCCAGGGCTTCATTGTGACGGATTGTTTGTTGGTCCAGTGTTACTGGTGTTTTCAGTGCTGTGGCATGCAGAATGCTACAAATATAATTCTGCACTGAAAAGAAATAAGAAAAAAAGAGAAGTAGAACAGTGAACCTTGTAGTAAAAAATAGCTGTCAGTCTAACAATAGAATGTGTATGTACACTGTGTTATTTATAAGAACTATTTGAAGTTTAGCATTTCTCTTCTATAGAAGATTGATATGTCAAAGTTCATTGAAAAATTAGAAATCACAAATATATTTGAAGAAAAACCCCAAATGTTTCCATGCAATTAAAGCATTTTTTGTCAATGAAGTGATAATATTTCATTTTGAAGTATTAGTATTCCATATTTTGTTTTACCTGGAATCCCGAGCTGTTGCTCTGAGAGACACGCTTTAAGTGGTTGAGTTGGAATTGGTAACCTCATAATAACTTTTTCCATAATTTTAAATTGAGGTTCTAATTAATTGCTTTTGTCATTAGTATTTTCATTGAATCAGCAATTGGTTCTTGCTTTCTATGTGTGGTTGGTATCCAAAGTGTCCTTTATAACTGTTACTGAATCCTCGGATGGAAGACAGGGACACTCCGGTTTGGGGGTTTGTTCCTGTTTAGATGCTGAATTTATCAAGTGAAGAGAGAAGAAGCAAAGTTTCAGGATCTCTTTTAAAATTTTATTTTAACTTTCTTTCTTCTTTTATAGCCTGAATTTGTTCTCACAGAATGTTATTAGAAGAGGGACTATGTTTAAATGACACCTAGCAAACAGTCACCTCTCTCAAAAACTTGCACAGGTTGCAGTTTATTCACTTTTTTCTATCCAAATTAAGTCATACTTATAACAAAGTATATGTCATCTTTCCTTCTCCCCCAATAATACCTAAATAACCCCTTGAATTAATTGCTGTTATGTTTTCTTTCTTTTTATTTCTTTAATGCATAAGATTATAAAATACCAGGAGGATCCTGGTGATTTGAGTAAGAAGGACCCTATTGAAATACTTTATGCTGTGCTTGGTTTCAAATCTTTGTAATAAAATGGAACAAGGCCTGGCTATGAACCTGAATTCAAGCAGACATTTCCCTCTGGAGGGCACAGGCAGGCCTGGTGTGTATTGTTTTAACCTTTAATACAAGTTTTTGCTTCAGTGGTAGACATCCAGCTTTGAGTGGAACATGAGAGAGATTCACTTCTTCTGGATGATGTCTGGCAGAGGCTGAATGTAATGCACAGTCCAGGTTGGTCTCACTTGGGAAAAATTACCTGTGAGGAGGAGACTTCTGAGATGGTCCACGAGAATGGCAGATGCTGGTGTAGCTGAAGAAGGTGCTCTATTAGTGTGTGGCCAAAAATCTTTACAAAATGCAACTTGTAGTCCTTTTTTTGTTCATTTTGATTAACATAATGAACTTGAAAAATTCAAGTTTAGAAAGTGCACATTCCATAAATAGCATTTTTGTCCCTCTTTCTGCAACAGTTATTGGTGGATTCCAACTGAATGGATAGAGATGACAGCCAAATTCTTATGTTGAGGTTGCAGGGTAAGATTTTGGTCAGGATTAGACCTGTGTAACACCATTAGTGTTCTGTGTATGCCAGAGAGGGTTGGAATTCAGCTGTATCTTTCTCATTGGGAATGAGCAGAATGCCAAGAATAATTGAGCTGGAATTTTGAATTCCAGGTAGAGATTGAAGGGTTTTCATAAGGACTTGCCATGAAATTCCAATATTACCCTTAGAGCAAAGCCTGAGACTTGCACAACCATTTCAGAGACAAAGTTTAACGTCTTCTTTTTTCTTGTGTTGGAATAATGGATTTGTAAACTTCCCCTACGGTGAGATGTCAAATGCATAAAAGTGTCTGCTTTCATGAATTTTTATGGATCTGTTAACAGTCACAGATGAAAATGGTATTTACTCTTCTGCAGCAGCCCTGCATGATGGAGCTGGGCAGTTCCGTGACCATTAGCAGTCCATAGAGTGGATGTAAAGAGTTGCTAAGCAACACTGATGGAATGCATCCCTATCTTGGCACACAGATTTCCATCCCACTGCGTTTTTCATGTGTACCCAAGCAGCTCAGTTAGATTCCACCACTCTATCCAGGCAGTGCCAGATGCCAACCCACGTGCAGGAGCAGGGCCCTGCTTTCTGAAAGAGCCAGTGCTTTAGGAGAGGGTGGTGGGATGCAGCCCATGTCCCCTGTCCTGTTGCCCAGGTGTCCCCATGGTGCTCCTAAGGTGCAGTTTTCCTCATCCTCCCTAAAATCCTTTCATCAATGAACGTTGTTAAGTGGCTCATTGATTTTTGGTGTCCTCAGCTTGAGGGTAGAAGAAGAGGTGCAGAGGTGGAAGGAACCCAATTCCATTTCACTAATAGGTTCAGAGGTTCCCAACATAATCATTTTGTAGTCTATGAACTTTGGCTGAAAATTACTGACTAAATGCCAGTTTGTATCAGCTTCTGCAGATCTTTGCATGTGCATAAATGTTACTGTTTAATATGTTACTTTTTCCAAAGTCTATGGTGAGTTTTTATTTTTAAGGCTCTTGAAATCAAACTTGATTAGCTAAAATTTAGACTAGTGAGACAACTAAAAGAACATTTTATTATCAGTTATTACTGTAGCACGGAGCTTTTAAGATTCAATTATTGTTTTAATTCACTGCTGACAGTTCCTACCTCCTTCACCAATTCTAATTCAACTTCTCATTGGTCCCTTTCGGTTTTCCTTGCCTGCCATGTACAGTTTCATAAATACTGAAGAGAAGAGCTTTCTTTCATCAGGAAGACAATAAGTAGAAGAAAACCCTTGGGAACTGATCAAGTAAAAACCACAGAAATGTAAGGGAATTATTAGCATTTTGAAATAATCAAAAGGAATAATAAGGGAAGCATACACTGGCACATTAAAAATTTGTTAATTAATTCGGGCAAAGAATGCAGGTTGGAAAGGACTTCTCTGAAAATCCTGAGCTTCATTTGCTACATGTTCTACTAGCTACAAAGCCAATAGCATAGCTATGTCTGCAGGACATACCCCTTGCACACTTGCCTGTTATTATCGATTTGTTTGGGCCTTCCTGACCTTCCCCTGAAGCTCTGTGCTGTGAAGGATAAACAATTGAGTATATTTTAAAAATGGAAAGAAACCATAATACAGTTCTTCCTGGTTTGTCTGAGAATAAAGAAACCTTTCATCCTGGCTATTCTAATAACCACACATTTTCTGTAAGTAAAGAACAAAGTGACCAAGGTCCAGAGAGTATTGAAATCTGCTCAACGTCATCCTTTAACTCTGCCAGGATTCATGCTGGAATGAAGCAAATACAAGGAAAGGAACCATGGATGATGATAACCATCACAGAAAATTCTCCAGGACGCAATTCATCATAAGGGGTGAGTTTCACCCCAGTGCTGACTGTCACTGCAAGCCCAATTCATCATTTATGTCTCAAAACACTGTATTTGGAGAAGGTAAGTGGTGCGTAGGCATTTTGCTGGCTTGTTTCTCAGGATGAATTTTGACCTGCATGCTCAGAGTTACTGTAAGGAAGCAGAGTAGGAAGTGAATGTATCCAGCCCTGAGAAAGGAACTTCTGAGGTGACAGCTCACAGTGATGAACAGTGCAAACCAAAAACAACTGAAGATTAATTAAAAAGAGAGAGTTAAGATTCTGCCCTATTTCATAATGATGACATTCTCCTTGAAATATATACAACATCTGCATGCTGCAGTTCAGCCAGGCAACAAGACATCAATAAACATCTCCTTTGAAAAATACAGCTTCTTGATAAATATTGCATTAAAGAAGATGTTGCTTGTGTCTGCTCAGTATTGGTTGGGTAGCCTGGAAAGACAATATTGAAGTTATGTGCTGTGCTCTCTGCATGTGTTGTGTCAATTAGGGCTCAGTCCATCTCCTGTTGAAGTCACTGCTTTTTTATTGCTGGGGCTGAAGCACCCTTTGCTTTTACCATCTTCCTCTGTGTGATTTTCATCATGAAAGGAGCCCAGAACAGCCTTATAGAAAAGAACACTTTATTGCCAATTCTGTGAGTGTTATTTCTATCAATATCAAGTGAATTAAAACCTCAGTGATCAATATTCCAAACCATGTATTAGTTTCTCTTAACTATTTAAACATGTGTTCTTGCTCTGTCTTTTCCTTTTGCCCAATAGGTCTTAATTAAAGATTAATAAATCAGCTGGAATCCAGTAAGAACAACTGAGCCAAAGTGAAAATATGAACTTGTAAAAACCTTAATGCAAACTTGGAAAAATTATTTGTGGTTAGTTTTTTTTAAAACAGCTCTTCATCTAATCTCTGTGATGCCCTGTATCACAGAGAGTAGGAGCTTATAATTGCTGAGAGAGGCTACTCCTGTGTGTTCCTTCTAATGCAAATAAGGGCATCAAGAGTGCTGTGGATACCTGGATTTGTACAGGAATATACTTTCCTGTTTATTTCAGTGAAGTGGATCGCTGAATGTAAGAAGTGATTTGTTTTGATTTAACAATGTTGTCATAAATTCAAGCATATCCGTAGCACCTGTCAGTACCACACAGAGATGGGAAAAGAACCACAAACATCAAGACAAGCGTGGGAAGGGGAGCAGAGATGGGGAGATGGTGAGAGAAGAGCTGTTGGTGTAGAGAGAAGGGTGTCATATCAAGGGACTGCTAAATTATCATCAGCATTAATTAATGAATGGGAAACATGAATGTTTGGTTCTGCTGAGGATTCTTAGCATGACTCAGAAATTACAGTAATTTCATGACTAAAACCACACCTGATTATAAGCCACGCTTCCGGGTGTTGGCAACTTTTCGTTCTTTGGCCATATATAAGCCGCACTGGAGTATAAGCTGCACTTTTGTTCGCAGGGAGGACCCATGTTCAACAAAATAACGAATTAGTAACAATTGTGTGACCGTGGGGTTTACTGGCAGGTGCTCAGTTTGCAAAGATTTTTCACGGATTGGGGTAGCCTTTAAATGCAGCCTAAAAACTAAAAAAAAAATACAGAGAAAAATCATTCACTTTTATTAAACCTGCCAGCTCTGCTCTCGCCCAGGTGAAGGGAGGGTGCGGCCCAGGGGGTGAGGGCAGTGAGGCCGGGCGGGCTGGGAACCTGCTGCCCCGGGCTGTCAGAGGCGCCAGGGGCTGCAGGCAAGAAAGTTTCCTGGTGGGTACTGGAGCCCCCATGAGTGCCACGCTGGCCTGCCCCAGTGCTGGGGTGGCTCCAGGCCCAGGTGGGCCCCGCTGCTCGCTGGCCGGGCCGGTGCCCTGCCCCGGGTGCTGTGCAGCAGCAGGCAGGAGCGCGGAGCCTGGGCCCGCTGGTGTCAGGGGCTGTGAGCCCAGCGGAGCCACTCAGAGGGGCCCTGTGGGCAGAGGTGCCACCACCCAGCTGCTGCCCCACCGCTGGGGCCAGGGAGCGCCACCGCTGCCCCGCTGCCAGGACCAGGTGGGCTCCGGCTCAGCTTGGGGCTGCTGCAGGCTCACACTTCTGGCTTGGGAAATTTCAAAACTTTGTTCATATATTGGCCAATCCTGAGTGTAAGCCGCACTTCCGGGTCAGGACCAAAATTTTAGTCAAAATAGTGTGGCTTATAATCGTGAAATTACTGTAATTTCAGTGATTACTATCTCTGCATATTCCCAAAGGATTTTGAAAACTGAAATAAACCTGTTTGTATCTGTTGGAAAAATACAAAGTAAAGGCCAGTGCTTCAAAATTGCCTGCCAAACTATTTGGGATGTGAACCTAATTCCCAGTTTTTCCCATAACCTTTCTCATGTTGCACAGATTTCTTATGTTGCATAGATACAAGAGGTTTAATTTGTAATGAGCATAAGAGCAGTTTTGATGAGGCCGGGAGCTGTTCTCTCTGATCCATGCAAGACTTTGGTGGCTTCCCAAAGTATGGTGTAGACCCTGAACTTATGGAAACCCCTGCCCTGCAGAACAGCCTCTACCTTTATAATTGGATATGCAGATGTTTCCAGCTGGAGCCAGCACAGATGGGAGATGGGCCAAATCTGCATCTGGGTTTTACGCCAGCATGAAGAGGTGATCCATGCAAATGCTCCTATTTAATTTAGCTACCCTTTATTTGAAGAATCAGATCACTTGGCAGTTGACAATGTTCCCCTCTCCAGCTATACAGATATAGTGTCTACAGTGAAGTGTTTCCTCCTCCTACTTTTTTAACTTGATTTTTTTTTGGTTTTTTGGTTTTTTTTGGAGTGAAAGCAGCAAATGGATAAATGTGTTGACAAGCAGTAGCTCAGCAGAGAACAAAAGTGGGAAAGAACAGCTTGAAAGAGGTAATTGTCTATGTGAGAAGCAAATGCACATGGGACTGAGATGAGCAGGTAATAAAGGGACTTTTGCCTTTAATGCATCTAGCTCCTGGTAAGCAACAGACATGAAATGAGAAAGAAGCTGTTTGTTACCCAGACAGAACAAATGCCTGACAGCATGGGCTGCATCCATGCAGCACTGCTGGGTCTGCAATGGGTTTTCTCACTGTCAAAACCATTCTCCGTTATCAACAACAGAAGATAGATGGAAGTGTTGGGTTTTTGTTTTTGGTTTTTTTTTTTTTTTCCTTTTTTTAGCAGGTTTATAGTAATATGAAAGGTTTGCAATAAAACTTGCAGCAATAAAGCACAGAAGAGATACAGATGCTTGATACAGCATCTTGATAAGGAAATAATGGGAGTGATCATACCACCAAGTGTGATTTTACACACAATAATTTTTATTTTCCTCATAATTGGTGTTTTTTGTTCCCTGAGATGAACCTTTGGGATTTAGAGACTGTATTCATCCACCACCATCACCCATAAATTCCCTGCTATCTTGTCCTGGTTTTGAAAAGAAAGGTGCGTGCTCGGGAAGAGTAGGGCCTTCCCTTGAAATGGAGAAAGTAAACCCCTTCCTCTGAATTAGTATAATTTTGGAATTAAGGGACTCTCAGGCAAAGATATGGGGATAGGAATAACAGTTCTTTACTGGTATATACAGTAATTTCACGATTATAAGGTGCACCTGATTATAAGCTGCACGTCCGGGTGTCGGCAACTGTCTTGGGTTACAATACAGGGTGTAATAAAAGGTATCTACTCTATCACCATCTGTTGAGGGTGGGGGCAGTGATCCTTATCTCC
>PYHW01009569.1:707641-730524 GCA_013186435.1 Turdus rufiventris | reverse complement strand
TAATAATTTGGAGGGAGGGGGTTTACATTCTCCATTTCAAAGAGAAGCTCCTGCCTTTCTCAGCAGACACCTATCCTCCAAATTAAAACAGCATATTTTCATTCTTTGTCCATATATAAACTACACCTGATTATAAGCCGCACTTTGGGTTCGGACCAAAATTTTAGTCAAAATGGTGCGGCTTATAATCGTCAAATTACTGTATATATGTATATATAACAAGGCAAACAAAATAACAACAACTACAAAATTAACAAAACAGGAAGCTAGTAACGGTTCTTTTGGCCATGGACACCTTTCCCCTGTGGTGCTGTCACCGTCCCAGCTGGCTCACAGTGGGCAGGGGCAGATGCGGTGATCCCTGTGTCCTGGATGGGAAGGGATGGAGGAGAGGCTCTGCTCACGGATCTTGGCGCAGCCCAAAGGGGAATGTCACACCAGTGGCATTCAAATATCTCTCTCTCTTCTTCTTGGCTGGGTCTTCAGATTTTTATTCTCCTTAATAGCATTGGTGAAAAGCCAAGGAAATACTAAAAAAAAAAAAAAATCTACCTGTGTAAAGAATCAGCAAAACCAGTAATGGATATGAGGCTTTCCCTCCCTAGGCTGAGGACCTGAATCAAACAGTGTGACCCAAGATCAGTTATGCCTTTACTTTGCATGTGTTGTCTACTGAGAATTATTTCTTTAACCAGATTGAAAAAAATGTTAAAAGTATATAATAAACAGATTTAATATTTTTAAATGTTTGATAGGATGGTGAACTTAAGCCTTTAGTAATTTTCAATGTCTTAAATCTTTTGCTGCTGCCCAGGTAAGCTCTTGGCTGTGTACAAAATTTGACAGGTGAAGCACACAGACAGCAGGTTTGTATGTTACAGGCAACTTCCTATTTAAGAACCAATACAAATCTTAAACTGATAGAAAGACATAAACCCACCAAGTTTTGTCAAAAGGATTTAACAAAAATCTTGAATGAAATCTGGAAATAATTTGTAAAAAATATTTATAAGCTTAAAAAGGATCCTGTGAAATGGTGATAATTATTGTGTGGTTTCTACTAGATTGAGAGGTGGGTTTGTGCTGGCTTAGTAAGAGATAACTATTCATCTTTATTTGAGCTACAGCTTTGACAAAATGGGCTTAAAAGGTAAGATATAAGCAGGCTGTGTTCAGTCTCCAGTAGCAATGACAGTTTGATGCTATCACTGCCAAACGCAATACACAGTATTGTGCTCAGTAACGCTCCAGAAACTGAGATGCATTGTAAATATAGATGTAAAGTATATATATATGTTTTTTCTCCCCATAACAAGCAGAAAAGCACCTGGTAAATGCTGTGTCTTCTACAGGACTTGGTAATTACTATGTAAAGCAGCTGCTGGTGGATTTGTGTTTCTCTGTATTAGATGACTTTGGGAAATGCAGAATTGAAGCCTCTAGTCCATGAGCTGTGAGAGCGAAATCTAACTTAGCGGAACGTGTATCCTTGGATTACTGTTGTACAGCCTTTTGGTTGTATCAAAGCAGCTGGTGTGCAGATAACAGTCATCATCTTGGGTCTGAATGGGTTATTGAATCCGTGCAAGCTACTGTAAATTGGAGTGAGCTTGGCTTTTCAGAAAGCCTAAGAGGGAAGGGAATAACAGAGATGAATCTTCCTGCTGTCAGAGCACATGCACATACCTGTGGGGAAGAAATAAATATGTTCCGATCCAGCTCTCTTAAAACTAAAACCTTCCTCTTTCTGGCTTTGAAATAGGTAAAGGCAGCAAGCACTCCAGCAAGACATTAGGAATTGCCAAGAGAACTGCTCTGAGATAAAACATGGGCCTCTTTCAGAAGCCATCATTGCAAATGAAGCAATTTTGATTCTATCCTTGAGTCTGGCCCACACATTCAATCATAGAAAAGTTATTGGAAACCCAGTAAAATTTCCTTTATTTCACTTTTGTCATACACAAAATGGGAATAAGTGCACAGGTTCTTCGATATGTTGATATGTTCAATATTAAGTGACAACATTATTATAGTCAGTCACTGATATGTGAGGCATGTGAAAATCTTTAAATATATGCCTGTGGTTTTGCCAGGTGCTAGGTCATGTTGATGTAGTAAAGCATAAGCAAATGGAGAAATAAAGAAATAACTTGGATTTCTGGAAGTAAATGTAGCCTAGCTCTGCAGTACCTGATTTGTGCAGGTGTTTTCAGGAAACAAACAAGGTCTGGAATATACCCTGATAAAAATGAAATCTACAGTATCACAAATACCTCCATCAAGGCAGCCACCATATGTACCTGGAAATACACAGAGCCTTGCAGATGGAAATACCACTCAACCCTCTAGTGGTTAAATTACTTGTGGCCTGACAAGTGGTGTAATATTTTGCATATTGCAGTAACTTCAGAAAATTACATTTCACAACATTTCCTACAAGGAAAATATATATGACATGCTTAAGTGAATGAGAGGTTTTCTTTAGGGATGGCCAGGCATGGGGTAGAAAATAAGTGCTGGAGTGTCTTCTGAACGTATTATTATGCTAAAAGCTATGGTTGGGCAGAGAAGCTTATTTAGTGTCAAGGCCAAGAAAATCCTGTTTAAGTTGGTTGTGATTAAATACCATTAAAATGGGTAGAAATCGGTTGAATTTCAGGATCCCAGAGAGTTCACTTGCTGACAACTTTAGAGAGAAACACTTTCTGACATTTTAGTTAGAGTCCAAAACAATCAGGTTTGTTAGTATGATTACTTTTGATGAATCCTTCCTTCAACATTAAAGGTTAGACTCGATGATCTTGGAGGTTTTTTCCAAACGTAATGACACTATGGTTCAAAAATTGCAACTTTTTTCCACAGCCTTTTGGCCATTTCATTCCCTTATGTCTTGGAGCAATGCTGATGGTCAAGCCAGTGAGTTTGCCTTTTTCTCCTCCCTTCTGGGTACCTATGTATGATGAGCAGAGGATCACAATTCCTGTAGCTGATTCCATGCCTCCTTCCTTTGCCCTCTATCACCTCACATCTAGATTTCACTCTTTTTTTGGAGATCTCATTTACAAAAATATGCTTTTCTTATGAAACATTATTTGCAAGCCTGCTATTAAAATCTCACTGTGTTTATATTTTTGACAGTGTGAACCAAATTGCTCATAATTCCATTATGCTCTGTATATCACCGAGTTGGGAGAGTAATTCTGGCATATGCTAATGCCCCTTGGTTTACACACATAAAATGCTATTCTGGTAACAAAGTAGGGAGTATATTTTATAATGGGATATATATCATTATAAATGGAACACTGGTTTTACAAAATATTTTAAGAGGAAGGTAAATTAGATCATGAAAAGTGCATAAGGCTATAAATTATACAGTAGCCTAAAGAATTATTATAAAGAGATTTGGTTGTGGCCTGATCCCATGAAACCTTTCACTGTGGCCATTAAAATAAACCATATTAACAGCTCACAGACACAGAAGATTTATTACATCCCATGGAATAGTTACCTGAAACTGGAAAATTGCATACAGCATGAAAATAATGGTCTCCCTTAATTCTTGATGCAGATGTTTTTAATGAGTGATACTAAAAGGGAAATGGGTGCAGTTTCAGCTGGAGTTTTTTATAGTGCTCTCTCTTGACATTCAAAACATTTTTCCCTGAAGAGGTGCCTAGTATTTTTAGAGGGGAAAAACTTTAATGTCTGAGGTGGCTTCTGAAAGAGGCTTGGGAATGACAGACTGAAATACTCAACATGGAGAAATGTATTCAGAACCATCCTTGGGTGTAGTGAAAAAAACCTTCCTTTTCCCTCCTGTCTAAATCAGACATCTATTCATCTTTCTCATACTTGTTCTTCTCCTTCCTTATTTGTTTTCTGTTTCTTTACATCCCCGTGTTTGTGTTTATGCCTTCAAGCTTATGCAGATAAATCTTTCTCTCAGAAGGATTTCCTTTGGAGTCCAATAGGTGTCACATCACAGCAGTGGGACAGGAATAGTCTTTAAATTGAATTCTTGGAGAATCAGCAGCACTTTCATGCCCTTCTCTCTGCTAAAATGAGGCAGAAGGTCAATGTCCCATCCCCAGTTAGATATCTGGGTTCCCAGTAACTGGGCTGGGACTGTGCAGGAAATACTGGTGGACTCATCACACAGCAGTCCGTACTACTAATACACTTGTTTAATATGCTGATGAGAGATTGTCATTTGTTATTAGCTCTCATTGGTTATTGATTTGCTGCTTCAAAGGAACATAATGCTCAGTCCACGTTAGTACTTTGGCACCTCGGCTGAAATTTGGAGTCACTTCTCTAGATAGCACAGTGTAGAAGCACAGCTTAGGAAAAACTGGGGAAAGGATAAAATTAAGTCTCTTTGAAAGAAATGAAATTAGATAATGATTAGGCATTAACCAGGTCATTAATTTTTGTGCTATTTTAGGGAAGGAGAAATGTGCGGAGGAGTTGCACTTAGCAGTCCAGATCTCTCAGAGATTCCTAAATTCTCTTGTTCCTATTCCCAGCCTGAGATCAGCGGTCACTGTCTTTCTGGGTGGTCCAAGCTTCCTTGTGTTTCTGTGCGTCTGACAAGTTGAATCATTAAGACCCTGTAAGTTTCTATTAGTCACTAAAAATTGCCACTTCTGTAACTCCATTATGTGGCTTTTTTGTCAATGTACAGAGGCTTTAATGTTGCTTCTAGTTTGTCATCCCAGTAGTAGATATTATTATTATCATTTTTAAAGATGTGTGTAATTTTAGAATAGCTGAATTAGTGCAGAAATGGATCACAAATGAGCAGGTTTTAGAAGGCAGAGATCCAAGCAGTCTGTTGGGCTCAGCAGGGGCATGTTCCCACAGGCATCCAGAAAGGGTCAACAATTTGGACATCCTGTTGAGAAACCAAGTATGTCCGAGGAGTCTGGGCATCCCAAATTACAGTAAGTCCAGAATGTGTCTACAGACCCTGTCCCCAGGCAGGCTAATTCTCACATAGGTGAGGTGTGTTGGGTACCACTATTTGAGCTGCAGAGGACTATAAATATAAATAAAAATAAAATAAAAATATAAATATAAATATAAATATAAATATAAATATAAATATAAATATAAATAATGTAAATATTTGGTGGTAGCTACTCACCATGGTACAGTGCCATTTTAAACTCAATAGCATGAGTGCTCTGTCATTTCAGGAAGGGAAGCACCTCTGTTAACTTCAATTACTATATTTCACTTTTTGTAAAAAAAATTTCTCCTAAATACATGTAGTAAAATCTCATGATTTCAACTATTTTGTTTATAGTGCTATGAAAAGGAATGAGGGAAAATCTGGCTTATGGGGCTTTATGGGGCCTCTACACTTATTCTGTGGGGAGAATGATGAAAAATTAAAGCTACTGCCTATTTGCTGCTGTTCTTGGTGCATTAGTATCATCAAGAAATCAATGTGCTTGTAAAAAACATGTTTTCTGCATGTTCCATACCCAATGACAGTCTGCACAAACTTTCATTTGAATGCATTTGGCTGTTTGGGCTATGTGCCATCATTTCAGCTCCAGGGTTTTTTATCATTAGTCTCCTGACAGGGTTTACAGTTCATTTTTGTTCCTGATTTTTTTTTAAGTTCTGACAACAGTGCTTTGAGGCTTTTGTTAGGTTAGTCTAGTTTGATGCTGGCTGACAATAATTACACTGGTAATTAAGCATACTTTTCTTGGATAGCTGTAATTTCTCTGTAATTACAGCTTGAATGACAAAAATATTTCTCTATTTTTAAAGAAAAGTAAAATTTTAACCTTCATAGTGCCGGGGAAAAGAGCTTGGAAATGTTATATTCAAAAGAGTAACAACTAGAGGGCTAAAATTAAGCCTTCAATTATATTAAAGCTTAATCTTGTGATACTAAATCCTTTATATGTTTTGGGGATCTGACCTGTGATTTTTGTGTGTCTGGGGCTGACAATATCAATTACATTACAGCAACCCATTAAACCACTAACCTTTGGGCACTGACTTTTTAATCTCTTAAGGGTAAAGGGATTTATCCAGACGGAGTTTGAGATGAGTATGATTTTTTTGCTTTCTCATTTTTCACAGGTTGCTACCAACATAAATAGTTTCTAGTAATTTCTGTGAATTTTGCCTCATGCTGATGGTGCACTCTTGAGTCCTGCAAGCTCTTCTCTAACATCCCTTTGCTGTGTGGTAATGGCACCATGCAGCAACTTGAGTCTGTATTTCAGAGTTAGTAGGTGTAAGGCTTTATAAAATCAGGGTGTTTTGTCCTCACAATATGCCAGCTCTGGTGTACAGTGTCAGGTGGGTGGGGAGAAGGAAGTGTTTTTGCATAGCTCTGATCATGATTCAACCTTTGGTTTTAGGTCTGTAAAGTGTCTAAAGTCTGTAAAGTCTAAAACCTCTGGAAACTGCTGGATAACCATAAATGTTGATTTGAGGCAACAAAAGACAGGAAGGTTTTCAGTGTTTTTTTATTTTTGTGAATTGCATGAAAATGTCTGAACAAAATAAGGAAAGAACCCTATTTAATTTTGAAAATTTTTAGATTTATAATGAATATATTTAGTGTGCCTAGCATACATATATTAATATATTTTCTGTGCCTTACAATCCAGAGTTTTTTTTCTACAAATTTTTGAGCTTTACCCTTGGATAGACTTAGCTGTTTGCTTCAGCCAGTGAGTACTCATGTGTTTTCTGGATGGTTATTTGGTACTTATCCATTTTGAGGTGGAAAACATATTTCTTTTGTAGGTAATCTGTTTTAGCCAATCCACATGCCTAGAAAATGAGCTCAAATGCCTCAGAGGAACCAATTTTTCCTAATATATATATTGGATGTCATGTATTTCTCTTTTACTCTTTGGAAATTTACCATCCAGTCTTATACAGAGCAATGCCATAAGTAAAAAACGCTTATAAATGTGCTGTTAAGCAGAAGAAAAGCCTCCAGCTAGTCTTAGTGGGAACTTAATTAATTATGAGCTGCACAAATTCTATGTGCATTTAGTGATTCTTCCTCCATAGCAATTATATGTGTTATGAGCTTTTATTCCTGCATTCTGCATATGGATAGACAAATATCTGCTTAATTTAACATTAATTATGTATGTATGAACCCTTAGTATATTTTTACATATAAATAAGCTAATTAGAATGATAGACAGAGTCCAGATGTTCCTTGATCCTCCTCTCTGAGAACTGCTCTTTGCTAATGTGTCCCTTCCAGTGATAAGAAGGTTGAAGTTGGTCCAGCCTCCAGCTTCCCATTACCATCAGGTGATGCATCAGCATGGAGCACCATCACCATCAGGTTTTCAGGAGCCTGCCTTTCCTTCATCCCTGTCTCTGCCTTGCCATGTCCTCTGAACACCTTGATACTCATGTCTTTGAAGCCCATGCAATCTGGGGATGTGTGATCTGGCTGTGTATGACCAGATCGTGCATTCATGTGGGTTTTTATTATTTTTCCCTTCTTCCATATGGTGAATATACCTTTATTTAGAAGTTCAGGGTGCACATGGGACAGCAAGGTTAACTGTCTGCCAAGCAAGCTCAGCCTGTCCAACCAGTAAGAACATATAGCTCTTGAGACCCTACACTAACCTCAAATCTAACCCTAACCTAGAAACTCCTGTAGAACAAACCATGAAATCCCTAATTTCCTTAATGCAACCAGTGCAGAGACTCTGACCGAGCTTTAGGAGTTGGATAAGTAGTCTGGGACAAAGAAGTCTGCAACACATCTTTATAAACTTACACGTCTGGCAATTCCAAGGGAGCCACAGTTGCTCTTTCAAGTGCTGGAGCTGGGGATGTGACAAGAGCCACTCCTGACACTTGTCAAATGCAATTTTCTATAACTGATCATCCAGTATCTATGGAGTAGGTCACATATCTGTAGGGAAAATGAATTATCTGGTTCTGAGCTCTGAGGAAGGCAGCAACTCAACCATGAGATCAAGACTGCTTTCCAGCCACCTTAAAAATATCATGTAGGAAAAGGTCTGAAGTAAAATATCAGAGTAGAGAGGTAATCTGGCACATCTGGAGGAGAAGAGAAGCCACAGTCCATCATTTACCAACAGTCCTGGCTCACTGGTGAGGCTCCAGATGACTGGAAGCTGGCCAATGTGACACCCATTCACAAAAAGGGTGGGAAGGAGGCTGTCAAAAGCAACTTGTTAGAAAGGATTTAGGACAGGACTTTGCCTCTGTCCTGTATTTTCCAGAAGACTGTCATTTAAGCTTTCCTCTATTTATCATTATTTCTAAAATCTTGAAGATTACTCTGAAAAGAAAATCATTGGTAATTGAAATTTCCTAGAGGGAAAGCAACAACTGAATGGTTGACCAACACTGCTTTGAGGCTTCCCATTCCCTGTCAAAGCTGGTTAACTAAAAGGTTTTCTCCCATTGTGGACTGTCAGGCTGAATTTGTCATGTAGCTTGAGAGTGAATCAATGAATTGATTAACAGTGGTTGAGAGGGGCAGTTCAGGAATTAGCACAGGTATGATTTCTGTGGCTTGGTTTGCTTTTGAATGTAAAGGATCATGATCGGGTCCAGTATAAATAGGAATAATTCCTATAATTTGAATTCCTGGATTTTTCCAGGAAGGAAAACTTTTGGCAATAGAGAAGACATCAGAGAAGGAGGCGTTGATCAACTACTCTTCCTTCCTTTCACTTCTTTTTTACAATATTATTGATGAAGTGACCAAAATGGTATCTGGGCATTTCTGAAAAATCAATACTGTACAAATGCCTGGCTATGAAGAGATATATTTTGTTTTATTTCTTTCAACGGGATTTTTGTAGAAGCTAATTTCTTAAGAGAAGGTGAGGCTGTTAATTTTAGTTTTTCCAGCAAAGGTTCTGAATCCAAGTCCCTTTATTAGAACTCTTCCTCCAGGGACTTCAAAGAGCTTCCTAATAGCTTTCAGTTAGGTAACGTTTAAGCAGCTTTATTTCGATTTCCTTTCTGTCTGTTCTTCCTAAGCTTTGTTCTCCTTTTAGATTGCATCTTTTAGACCATTGTATGTTATATTTTACTTTGTGAAATAAACTTCTTTCTACTGAATATTTCAGTATGAATAGACATACATGTCTTACTATCTATATGTCTTACTAGTTGTCCATTAATGGACAGGTTGACCCCTGCCACATGCAATCTCCTTCCGATTGCTGCCCAGGCTTTTTTATTCTCACATCTGTCTCCTCTGCCCATGCATGTCTGATAGCATAGCCCTCTTTTCCCACCCTGCACTTCAGCTGCTCTTTCCACACTTTCTGGTTCTTAGCTCCGAGCTCAGGTCATAAGGATTTACACAAACCACATAGAGGAAGTTTCATATAAAATACAACAAAATTTAGAAGATCTGCTGTGACTCCCACTGCTGTTGGAATTGCATTGGGGAGGTCTCAGAGCCCACATGAAAATGTTTCTTTTCCGTATTTATTATTGATGTTCAGATGTGCACAAGCAGCACAATTGTAAATCCCTCCTTAGGCAGCACTGCTCAAAGAGTGTGTTCTTCACATATGAGACTTTGATGAATATGTACTGCTCTGATCAAACCTTCATACTTTAGGAGGCACCAAGGAGTACAAAACAGGTCCTGACCAATGGAAGGCAACTGGCCAAGGACAGCTGAAAGGCTGTGGTTTTAAGTGTACAAGAGCTGCAATCTTTACTTGTTCAAAACACACTCTGTGCATGCGGGGCACTAAAACCACATTGCATTTCACAAATAATAAGTAACCGTCACAGAAGATTCTGATTCTGGCCCTGTGCAAAAACACAATACAAACCTATCATCACTCCTGTAGGAACTCAGGGAGCAATAACACATCACTGTTTCATGGACAAGAATAAGAGAGGAGAAACACCCCTCTAAGGTCCTAGTGAGAAGCGCCTCCTTCCCATAGGCCTTTGCAGGCACATGTTAATCACTTGAGTTCTATTGGTTATTACAGTTGATGTCACCCCTTTTCACCCTGGTTCAGCCCTTGTTTACCATTTATGTACCTTCCCTAGAATGTTCTTCCATCTCCTGATTGCCACTGGCTCTGTTTTGCAACATTGCTCCATCCCTGCTACCACCTTGGTTCTTCCAGTTGGCTGCCCTGCCTCTGCACCACTTTCACCTATTCCCATTGGCCGTTGACCCTCAGATCCACCCCTTCTTCCTTGTATTTAATCCTGTGCCCTCAACCCCATCTTGTCTTTGTCTCTGGACTTTCTTTGAGCTGATGTGTAGTTCTTGGAGCTCCATGCAAAGACCCATCCTGTGCCTTTGTTTGTCAGCAATTCAGTAAGCATGCTCCGGGCTTTGAGAGTGCTGGTTGCTTACAGAGACCTGTTGAAGTACATCATCTCACATTTCTTCTTTGCCTATTCTTCCTGACAGACAAAACAAAGCACACAAGAAACTTGTCCAGGGTTACCCAGTGGAAGGAGCCAAATTCAAGTCCTCTGACTCCAAGGGCAGTATTCTATTCACTGGTTCCACTCTCCATAGGGATGTGACAGCAGAATTTAGCAGCACTGTCATTTATGATATCCAGCTACGTGTTCTACATTACAACGAGGCTGACAAAGTTAAATTTTGCTGTAAATGATCAATATGCCGCTCATTTTTCCATTATCAGGGAAGTCTATAATTCATCTCCCTCATTTATGTCTCATACTGGAGCATTTCATTTCCATGACTGTGAATTATCAAAATCTAATCCTTGAAGGTATGATTGGAGATAGTAGCCTAAAATTTCACAGGTGAATGATTGCTTCAGTTGTCCGGTTTGTGACACCTTTGAAGGCCTTGCTTTCCTTTGCAGAGGAAAGTGTTCAGCATTTTCTGAAAACCATGACCTTCTAAAAATCTGTTTTGTTTGAACTCTTATTTGTTTAAAGACTGTTTCTATGCATCCTCAGTTTAGTTCTCTCACTCAGCCTCCAAAATGTTAATAAATATATAGCAGAAAAATGAATATGCTTTGTGCTACTAATTTATTTTTTGTTGTTGTTGGGTGTTTTGTTGGGTTTTTTTTTTGTTTTTTTGTTGGTTTTTTTGAGTTTTTTTGTTTGTTAGGGTTTTTTTTTGTTGTTTGTTTGGTTTGGGTTTGGTCTCAGTTTTTTTGGTTTTTTTGGTTTTTTTTAACAGGTGGCTTACTATAAAATGTATTTTGAAATAAGGTTTTGCAAAACTACCCAAATTACTCTGGAGAATAAGTTTGGGATGCAAACTTCTTCATTGGGATTTGTTTAAAAGTCCTGGTTTGTTGCCTGGCATTCACTATTTACAACAGTCAGCACAAAACTATCAGTCTGGTGCTTTAAAGGCATTAAGGTAAATAACTTCTCATTTTGTGCTCAAAAGGAATCAGACACTGTTAATGAAATCCCATACCTATCTTCAAAACTCTCCTCTTGCATGGAGACAAGTTATTTGATGCAAATACCTCTCTCAGTTTTACCGTATACATAGTGCAATGCCTACCTGAGGCAATCTGTACATTAATCCAGCTTCTCCAGGACTTTCAACACAGCACCATCCGGTACAGGTTGCCCAGAGAAGCTGTGGCAGTGGTTACTCTGGATATCCTTGTTACAAATGTGATTTACTCTCAGTGCAGCCCAGATGATGCCTGCAGAAACTAGTGACATGCTGAAATAGAATGAACCTTTTTCTTTCATCTGCCGTTTGTTACCCCAGCTGTTCTTGGTCTGCCATACACAGAATTGCAATTTGGTCCAGATGAGGAGAAGGCCAGGCTAATTTCTACCAAGCAGACCTTGTAAAGGGCATTGTAAAGACATTGTTTTATCTTCTCAGCTTGTGTGACTTTGAAAATAACAAGTTGTGAGTTTAGGAGTTCTCTAAAAGAACTCTATGAGGTGTTGATGAAGAACATTTGGATACGTTGAATGCATGGAGAGTGTCTCTTATTCTGATATCTGTTGCATATGGTTACTGTGTTTTCAGAGACTTCATCCCTTACGTATACAAGCCATGAGCTGCTTCACTGGTCACTAGTACAGACAGTTTCTAGGTGGCTGTTGTTTTGTATGCACAGCTTTATGCCTTACAGTTAAAAAATTGGGCAGAGTTTTAATACATCAGCGAACACAATGACCCATACTGATCCATCTACAGGCTCTTTTGCTTCTGTTGGTAAAGATAGCAGCAAGCACAGTATTTCCCTGGATGGACAATTTGCATGTTCTGTTACCTGTGAAAGTGAGAAGATTTTAAGTGCTCCATAGTAAATTATCAAAAAACTCAGGCATTCATGATGTGGGACTGCTGGGATTGTGCAGGGTACAGTTGATCTCCCAACTGCTTCACTTATCTTCCCAAAATTCATCTCTTCTGACTGTACATTTTTGTTCCGTGACTTGTCAGATCCACTAATGTTGATCACCTACTTCCATTAATGTCAAGACCACATCTTTTGATACAGCTGGACAGACATGTCACTGCAATTGGTCAAACCATTTCAGAAATGTAGGCATTTTTCTAGAAGTGTTCTAATTTAGTGTTCTAAATACTATTCAGGTTTGCTTCAAGAAAGTAGAATCAAGAAAGCCATTTACCTTGATCTTGCAGAGATTTTGACTAAGGGATACCATTAGGGTTAAGGAAAGTGGTTAATGACAAAGATGTATTCAATGTGGCATTTCAGTGTTTAAAAAGAGGAGTTATAAAAAAGAGAGTAACCTTTTACACAGGAGGATAGGCATAGGACAGTGGGGAATAGTTAAAAAACTAAAAGAGGAGAGATTTCTATCAGATATTAAGAGGAAATTATTGACTGAGGGGGTGGTGAGGCCCTGGTACAGGTTGCCCAGAGAAGCTGTGGCTGCCCCATCCCTGGAAGTGTTCAAAGCCAGATTGAACAGGGCCCTGAGCAAACTGATCCAGGTGAAGGTGTCCCTGCCCATGACAGGGAGCTGGGACTAGATGATCTTTAATGTCCCTTCCTACCCAAAGAGTTCAGTGCTATACTTTATTAGAAGTTGTTAACATTTAGTTTCTATAATTTGTTAAATATTTTAGATTTTGCTGGTTTTCTGTGAACTTCTTTATTTGTGAGATACATACACTTTTGAGATGTTCTAAAACTTGAAAAAATGCACCTGCTATGTCATTGCTAAATGCTTGTCTTGGTAATCAAAACAGCATGGATGTTTTACTGATTATAGTTCATGCTTTAGGAAGCAGGGAACAGCTCTGACCCCTGAGTGTCATGGTTTGGGTGAGAGGGTGATGCAGGGTCTTAAGTACAGCTAAAGGTATAATGAGAATCCTTTTCTGTTGGGGACATGACCATGGAAAGCTGGATAGGGCCCAGAAACTCCTCTTACTGCTCTACAAATGATCATGTCTTGTAACTGTTTTTTATTACAGACCTATGGACTAAAATTTTCAAAAGCAAGTCAGGCTCTTGAACCTGTGCCCTGATGCATCACTTGGATATAGTCTCCATAATTCTCAAGAGTCTTTGCTTTAAAGGCCGGAAGTCAGTGGAAATCTGGCACATAAATGCTTGTAAAGCTCTGACCTAGCCCTGGTTTTGAAAACACTCAAGTGCTGGAGTGAATGTTACCGATCACTGACAGGCAACACAGCTCTACCTCCCATCCCCACCCACACAATAAAGAGAGCAGTTAATTTTCATATGCCAATTTGTGAACTGTAGTCTCGTGGGAGTTGCTACACACTCATTTCATGGGAGCACAAAGCCATGGGGTGGGTAAGGTGGATATTGAGCAGCAGGAGTTGGCTCGGCCGTTGCAGTAAAATCATCCAACATTCCTGAACCCACACCAGAATAGTGCTTATCTTATGCCCTGGACTGCAAAGAAATGTGTGAGCTCTCCTATTGCATCCTAAAGCACTCCCTTTCTTGGCTAATTTTAGTTCTTGATGTTTTAATTATATTTTTACTTTTTCCTTTTATCCCAAATAGCCACGCCATCATTATTGTGATAAATGGAAATAGGCCTGCCAAAAGCTGTATGCTCTTGATCAATATTTGGAGTCACTTCTATTTACACAAATATTTTTTTTTGTCAAGAGCTAAGCCAGCAATCCATGATTATAATGAAAATACTAACTATAATAATTAAGCATTGTATTACGCTGTATGGCTTTCATTTACAAAAAAAAGCAGTAATTTAGTGATATAGATGCTGGAGTTGCTTTGAAACACTTTCATGCCTGAGGGATAAGTACAGTAATTTCATGATTAGAAGCCGCACTGATTATAAGCCGCATCTCTGAGTGTCGGCAACATTTTGTTCTTTGTCCATACATAAGCTGCACCTGATTGTAAGCCGCTCTGTCGTTCGCAGCGAGGACCCGCGTGCAACAAATTAGTAACAGAATCGCGGGATCGTGGGGTTTACTGGCTCAGCTCGGGGCTGCCAACGGGGCCAGGTGGCCCAGCTCAGCGCCACCGTTCGGCAGGGCCGCTCGGGGCCGGCCACAGCTGCCACCGCTGCTGGGCTCACTCGCCCAGCCCATCGCTGCCCCGCGGTGGCAGGTGGGGATGGAGCCTGCTGGAACCCGCGGCGGTGGCGGCAGGTAGGGAGGAGCCCACTGGCACCCATGGCGACGGCGGCAGACGGGGAAGGAGCCACCCCACTTCTGTGGCACTGCTGGGAGGTGGGCACGGAGCCCCCCGTCTGCCCCCTGAGCCGCGGGGCCGGCAGGAGGGAGTCCCCCCGCCTCCCCCCGGCGCTGCTGGCAGCACGGAGCCCACCTCCACCCGCCATGCAACAGGGTAAGCAATTTGTAACAATCGCGCAATCCTGGGTTTTACTTGCAGGTGCTCAGTTTGGCACCCTAGCTGGCACTTCTGGGGTTGGAAATTTCCGAACTTTTTTCATATATTAGCCGCTCCTGAGTGTAAGCCACATTTCCGGGGTGGGAGCAAAATTTTAGTCAAAATGGTGCAGCTTATAATCGTGAAATTACTGTAAATATCTCAAAAGAATTGTGGATTATTTCACTTGCAATACCTACAACAAAGGGAGGACCAGAAATGGCTGGGTTTTAAAAAGTCTGATACTTGGTCAAGGAAGGCATCCTGCACCACCTGCTAGAGTTGTGGTGTGTTGCAGAAGGGATGGACTGTGGCAGTCTCCCAACAGATCTCACATTGTTGGACAAGCTATATTCTTCTGTAACAAACCTTTGAAAAAAAGCATTTTAAAAAAAATTTCTGCAGAAGAGTGTTATGGGCAACACTATGCTGTTATTTCCCTAGCAAACTCAGGTCCTCGATTTGGTATCCAGTGTGGGCATTAGTATTAAAGCGATTTTGTGCAGGCTCTACAGCCTGTCTTGCCCCATGTTCATGGTTTGGTTTGGAAGGGACCTTGAAAATTGATTTGTTTCAACCCCCCTACCATGGAAAGGGACACCTTCCACTAGAGCATGTTGTTTCAAGCTTCATCCAACCTGGCATTAAACACCTTCTGGACTTAAATGTGATCAACTCCTTCAGCCCTGTGAAAGAAAAGATGGATGACATGGAATTTAAGGCAGCTTTGTTACCTCAGAGAGATGAACGTTGAAACATATGGTGTAGCTGTTATGGCCCAGCTCATTGTTTTTTCTACTGGCACATTCTTTCTTCTCAGTGATAAGACTTGTAATAATTGATGAAGGAATGAGGTTCAAATCTGACACATTTTCTAATAGCTGCTACACACATAAAAACAGTGAGAGGGAAAAGGAAGGAGTTTGTTTTACTTAATTATTTAAGGGAGTTTATGATTATGAAAATGGAAACTGAAGTCTGAGAAGGTCAGCTTTGCCAGCAGGTTGGCATAAACTTCTCTCACAAATGAGGTTCAGCCCTGGCTGACATGCAGCCACATCACTGTCACTGCCTGTTTCTGCTGCACTGCCACACTGCCCTCGCCCCACACTGATCATCCCCACACACCCAACAGCAGCAAATTCCCTCCACCAATGCTTCCTCCATGGGCTGAAATTAGGAGGAAAAGCTGAGAAGCTCCAAGGGATGCATTGCATGAACAAAGCTCAGTACAACTAAATTAACCTCCACGTTGCTTAAATTAATGATGCTTTTGATGGTGACAAGCCAAGGTAAACTGGGAAGGTTCACCTTCCATAAGCAGGAGCTCACATCGTGCTTTTTAGATCTGTGAACTGGAAAATTAATGTGAGGTTTTACAATCTCCTGTTGTACTTGGAAATGTAGGGCTTTGGTATGCTTCTCAGAAACATGTATTTTTAAAAATATACTTTGAAAGGATTGATTTCTTCAAAAGAACTCTTTATGTCATATTAATGATTTTTGCTATACACTTTATGAAAGTGTGTAAATAAAGTTTGCAGAATGATAGGATATTTTATAATGTCATACATAGGCCAGTATTCCCCAAAAACATCTTCAGAGCAGTGTGAAAATTGTTATTACTATATGAGCTCTTCACTTGTACATATAAATCTGCCTTCCAGGTGGGTTTTTCATACCCTGATGGGGCTGCTGTATTTAATTTCTTTCTCAGTCTCAATGTACCTTAATTTTAATTGGGAATAATAAAATATTATGGTAATTTGAATTATTCTCAGGTACAGATTTACAAATAGCAGGAGGTAATCAACATTGTTTGTTACTCACACTGGAAAGAGGCCTGGGAGGATGATGGTGTGGGGAAACTTGAAGAAAAGCAAATTATATGCTGCATGTGAATTAGCGATGCGACAGCCAGGGGAAAAAAAAAACCTTATAAAAGTATCTGCTTTTTTTCAAGGAAGGTAAATGTGACACAGACACATGAACAAGAGAGGAAAAGAACAAGTAGAAGCTTTTCTGTGTCCTCCACTGCTTACCAGTGCTTTCTCTAATGGCTTCTTGTATGATTCTGTTCTTCCACTAGTGACTATTTCAGTGACTATCAGGCCTAAATCTGATTCAAAAGGCATTTTTCTCTCTTAAGTGGAGGGGAAAAAAAAAATATTTGTCCCTGTTGTTTCTGATCTGTGTTTCCTTCTGGATTTCTAACATTAGTAATAATTTTTACCCTGCAAAAATATGCACAGTTTAAGGACTTGGTATGAAAAAGGCCCAATAGCCAATTGTTAATGACACCTAGTCTGTTATTCCAGTCTGCCTAAATGGTTTATATTTCCACCTGTTCTCCCATTCCACCTTTTATTTCTGCTGCAATTAGACTAGAAGAGGAGCTAAACCTTCCAGCACTCTCCACTGACTTTTGGATAACAGTTGCATTGGGTTTGTTTGCCATTTTTTCTGTTGTACACATTCTGTACTGTTTTCAAGGAATTTTTTCCCCACCTCTTTTTATCCCTGTCTTACATCACCCAGCATTCACTGTTCACTTGCTTCTTATATGCAGAAAATGTGAAGTCTGCCTTGATGTCTGCTAGTTTGTGGTTGCCAGTTTTCTTCTTCCAGTAATTTTCTAATTAACACAGATGCAGGTGCTGGAAGAGCTTTGCTTGACTCCAGTTGCTGTCTCTTAGACCAGTCAGGATCTCCATAAAGGTCTGCTATTCTCACTATCTCCTGAGAGAATCCACATTTAGCCTTTATCTTCCGGAGGCAATTTTGTTGAGACTATCAATGGCTTTTTCAAAGTCGATAAAGTTAATGATGATGGGTGCAGAATTCTCCTCTGAAACCTTTTTGCTTTCCTCTTAGCTGCTTGTATGTCTCTGATTTCACCTGCGATAAACATATCCTCTAACCAAGTTTTTCCTGATGCTGACAGTAAATCTATGCTGCACCAATGGGTACAATCTGTCAGATTACAGTAATTTGACAGTTTGGCAATTAAAGCTATTTTCCAGTTGTTTGTTGCTTTCTTGCTTCTCCGGGTTTGCTTGTGCTGGTTTAACAGCCGCACAGTCCTTTTTCTACATCGTCTTTTTAAGTGATATTTGCCAGTACCTAAATGGTTTCTGCTGCAGTCTCTGCCTTCCTGACTGTGAAGAAACTCTTGAAAATACTTTGCCTTCTTTGCTAGTCCCTTATCCCAAATATTGGCATATACCATAGAAAATCCTCCACTGACAGTTTTTCCTTCATCTACAACGTTTTAGTCTATCAACTTTATGAATTTGGTTTTTTGGTTGATGTTGTGTATGTGTTTTTTTTCCTTTGGGGTTTTTTTAGTTGGCTACATTTTTTTTTTTTTTTGTTTTTTTGTTTTGGATTTTTTTTTCTTTTTTTTGTTGTTGTTTGTTTGCTTGTTTTGGTAGGCTATTGTTTGGGGTTTTGGTAGGCTATTTTTTTTGCACTCAGTTTATTTTACTGGTGGCTTATAGAGTTCTCTCTCATGTCAATGTTGCTGTGAGGAAGAGATATTGAGCTGCCTTCTCAACTTGATGGAAGGACATCATTCCCAACAGGATGACCACTGGTGTGGCATCTTCCTCAACAAAACAGACTTCATTCTGCTGAACTAAGACAGAACAGGCAATAATCAAGGAGGGCAGAACAAGGAAGCAAATCACAAAATCATAGAATGGTTTAGGTTGGGAGGAACCTTAAAAATTATCCAGTTCTACCTCCCTGCCATGGGCAGGGACACCCATGACCAGGTTGCTCCAAGCTCCCTCCAATCTGGCCTGGAACACTTCCAGGGTTGAAATATCCACAGCTTCTCTGGGTAACCTACACCAGGGCCTCATCACCATAAATTTCCTGCTTTCTGCATCAGCTCTTATTTGATTAACATGTAAAAGAGAGAGAAATAGGGGAAAGGTTTCCTTAGTACAGGGAGAAATTCTCTCAGTGCAGTATTTTTGTCCTACATCAAAAAGCACAAGAAAATATTTCTGCTTTCTTTTCACTGGATGTTTTGCTTTCTTAACCTCATTTACTTCACCCCTGGAAGCCACACAAGGATGAACTTTACTCCCATTATGCTGGAAAACCTTGTCCATCCTAAATAACATTTTTGTTTCACAGGAGACTGCTGAGAGCTGAGGCTTTCTACTTCTCCCTTTGCTCCCTGACCACAGTTGTGATTGTCTCCTCTGGGTATTTATGCTGCAGCACTGGTGATTTTCCCATTTATCTGAGATTTAGGCAAGTGATGATAGTCTTTCTATCCAGGGTCAATGGCTTTGTTCTGTGTGATTTTTTTTTATTGATGTAAATAATTAATGTGGATCCTTTTAAGTAGGACCCACACTTATGTATTTACTGACTGTAAAACTGAGGCCAGATCTTACCTCATTTTGTGAATTTAGCACATCTGATGCTTCAAAGGATCAAAAACCACTCATAAAAGCCAAGTTGGAATTTCTTTCCTATTTTAGACTTGTACTAATATTACTTTAATTGCTAATTACTAATGTCAGATTGTTAAATCTGCGTGGGAAGATTAGACAAATAGTAGTAGATATATTTTTATATGCTGTGTTATGTGCTTGATTTTTGAAAAACAAATATCCCTAGTGGATATTTGAAAATCCCTTTTTATTCTTTTCTGAATACTTGAGAAAAAATGTTTTACTATGTCTCTCATAGTAACTATGTCCAGGATGACTTAGGAACACTGCTAGACAGGAATACAGGCTGGATTGGACACAGAAACTTTACTGGATCCAATTCTAAATTATGAACAGATTATATTTATTCTGGGATGAAAAGTGAGAAAGGTAGCAATGCACCTCTAAAACGCTTGGCATAGCAGAGAAAACAGTTTTGGAAACAGTTATGATAGAGATGACATAGAAATCTGTTTGAAATCAGAGAGTTTAAATAAGAGAAGGAGTGGTGGCAGGACTGTGCAGAGTATCTTGGTCATATAGAAATCACTGTCACTTATTATTTTGTTAATTTTTAAAACAAGTTATTTTCCATGTCAAATTGTGATCTTGCATTAGTAAGGTGACTACACTCCTGAGGAATTTAGAAGTTAATTGTAAACTTTGGTTTCAAAGCTATGAATATAGACACACAGGCATGCACCCATATAAACATCACATTTCCAACAGCTAAGGCACGTAAACAGAGAGAATTTCAGTAGTTTTGCAAAAATCCTGGTAGAAATTATTCAAAGCAAGCAAAAATATAATTTCTCTTCTGAAAAACATGTAGCATGCTGTTATCTAGGCAGATACCTCTTTTGTTTAAAAATCAGACAAAAATACAGATGGTAAGTCCTTAGAATATTTGAAGCCCTGGCTTGTAGCAGCTGATCTGTGAGCAGGGAAGGGAGCTGCTTGTTTGTCCTTTGACTCAAGGGCTTTCTGCTGCAAGTGATGAGGGCTTAAATGTGACTGAGGGTGAGATTTTGTCCAAAGTAGGTCAAGGGAAGAAAATCTTTCCTGTTTTCCCAGAGCCTATCTCATCCCTGGAACAGGAGAGACCAGTGAGAACCACCGGCCTGTGGCCCAACAAACACAATTATTGTGCACTGTGTCTTCATTTGGATGCCATGCTCAGTTAATAACCAGATCCCCACCATACTTTTTTATTGCTTAGGCTGAAGGAGAAAGTAATTAAACTTAATAGGTATTGCCCTTGCTTTAAGGCCGCCGTACATTTTAAGCTGCCAGCAAAAGTAATTAATACTAATAGAAGTCATGAGTCCTAAACAAAAACATTTGTTTGCCAAGTAATCTGCAACATGTACTTTTGGGAAAATTATTTTCATTTTTATGCATGCTTATGACTGTAAACTTGCTGCTTCACGGGGTTCATTCTTTCTCCAATTTTAGTGAATTTTCATTTTTTGTGTATCTCAAAATGTCACTTTTGCCCCAGGGTTTCTCAAAAAAATCTGTAAGTTCACCATAGTATAAATAAAAAAATATATTAACTTTTAATTTGAATGCAAGCAGGAATTTAAAATACATATTTGTATTGCAAAGTTTTAATAATGCTGGGTAAGTATTGGGCAGAGGTAATTGACCATATAGCTCTTTGATATCCACCTGGGGTAAGATTTGTGTTATCATTAGAAATATGATGATGTCAACATCTTAATGCAGTTCAGCAATTCAGCAAAGAAGTGGGTACAGCCAGCTGAATTCCTCAAGAAAGCTCTCAGTACATGTTCAGATGTGGCTATATGATCTTTGACTCATGATAAACAAGGTTTTACTTAGAATTAGTGTCCTGTTTTTCCATCATAAGTCATTTTCTGCCAGTGTTTGCTTCTTTGGCTGCTGCATGGGAGCAGATCAATTTTTGCAAAGAAGGAAGACAGAAATTACTTCTAATTGTTTTCTGAAGTAAGCCATTAGATCATCCAAATGAAACTTTGGTATATTTCCACGAACAACCTGCTGCAATACTTTAATGACCCAATTATTTCAGTTCTTGAAAAAATGAACAAGTAACTTTTACTCTTGCCAGCTTCCCAAGGACAAAAAGCCAAGTATGACACTTATTGTCTGTTCTGTCAGAATGATGCCAAAATACCGGTCTGCTGGGTGCAGAACTCCCTGCAGAGCTTTGCTTGCTTGTGCTGAGCAGAAGAGAATCAGCACAGCATAAAGTTGTGCAGAGAGGAGAAGAAAATTCTCCTCTGCATCTCCAAACTTAAAAATTCCTAAGTGGCAAAAAGTGAAACACCTGTCTTGGGTTACAAATGTTAATCGGTGATAGGGAGCTGTAGGATTTCTTTTGAGGTAGAATTTGTCCATCTCCCAACGCTAAATTGCCATTATACCTTTACCTTAATGTCAAATGTCCCCTAATACTGAACACTGCTCTGTGTGTTTGCTACTATTCTGTGCTGCCCTTAGGCCAACTCAGTGAGCTCAGCTCTAGGAGCTTTACACAGAAATAAAGATGTGCTTTATTTTTCTGCCACTGGGCACATTCTGAGTCCTTCTTGTCATCTTTGGATATTTCTTGTAGTTTCTTCTTAAGGCCAGGTTGGACAGGGCTTGGAGCAAGCAGGTCTATTAGCAGGTCCCTGCCCACAAGAGAGGGTTGGAATGAGATGAGCTTTAATGTCCCTTCCAACCTAATCCATTTTTTGATGCATTGAGCTGTGTATTCTTCTATGTCCTTCTAGAAGTGTGAACTCAGAAACTGAACACATTTCACAGCAGTTTTGCTAATGTTGCTTTAGGTGGCAATATTACCAGTATGTGATGCTTCCTGCCTGTTGCAATTTTCAGTCCCTACTGGAAAACAACTTAGTGACAAATGCCCTAATGTTGTTTTAGGTAATACGTCTTTTCTGTAAGGATATTGACCAAAAGACCGCTAAAAATAACTAGGCATCAAGAAGGTTACTGGAGGAAAACAAAGATCTATTGATTTATTGCTTTACAAATACGCTACTTAGCCTATTTAGCAGTTGCAGTTTTGCAGCAATATCTCTTGTAAAGGCAATTATCAAACTTGTGAAATTAGTTATGTGGCCAGGAAAATCCTATGGAGATGTGTATGAGGAGAGGGAAGGAAGGCAAGAAGCAGTTCTGTGGCTGCTGAGGAGTATCTTTTCCATCTGGCTGTGTGGAAACTGTTATCTCTGGAGGTGCTGCTGAACTCCATTGTCTCCCTTTGATGTCTGAGTGCTGGATTCAGAGCTATTACTGTGAAAATCCCTGCTCAAAGGTTTGCAATAGCGTGTCCTCATTTACCATATCAGTGGGTGTGTGTACATGCATACATGTACCCTCAGTCGCCATGAAAACAACAAACATGAATTTGAAGAAGACCCGTTCAAGTGGACAAGGTGTCATCTTTGTTCTTTTCATTTAAGAGCATCACAGTGTAGCCTTTTCTTGTTTCTGTCTTCCATCTCTTTTCTTCCATAGACTAACAGTGAAGTTCAGTTTAGGATTGTCTCTCCTCTCCTCTCCTCTCCTCTCCTCTCCT
>PYHW01009569.1:685919-701654 GCA_013186435.1 Turdus rufiventris | reverse complement strand
TATTGGAAGAAGGAAAATTGGGAAGGCTGAAATGCACAGTTACCTTTTTAGCAATATGGGCTATTATTTGATTTTAGAAATAGTATCGAGACAGTATTTTTTTATAGCAAACCTGAGCATTTACCTTCTCTGTACCTTATTACTGACAGAAGGCTCTCACACAGCAAAGTTTACCTTTCATTTGTTCCTGTGTAATAACCCATTAGGTCTGCTGAGAAATACCTCATTTCTTATGCAATGTCAACACCTACTTCCATTTACTCTTTCTCTTCAGAAAACACAGTATGAATATCCCAGATGCTGCAGCATGCTGGTGTCCTTCACCCATTGGAGTGCTAAGAGAAAGTAATTAAAGGGAACAAATTTATGAGTTTTTAAGGCTAGTAAAACATAAAGCTCTTTGCTTTCTTTGTCTCTGTTGCAGTGGTGAAGTTCCTTAGGCAAAGGGAGGTTGAAGGATTTCCAGGTGGGTCACAGGTTGGTACTTCCCAAGGGCCAGAAGACTGAATAAGTTTAGGAATGCTTAGTTTCATGTTTTAAATTTAATTTTTATAGTTTGAATCAAACAGACTTCAGAGATTTCCTCTGTTACTAAATCATTTTCTCTGTTGGGAGAGAAGATAGGCAAGGTTAAACAGGAAGATCCCATCTAACATTTTTATTTAGGATGTTTACCAACCAAATCTGACAGCAATTTATTTTCATTTTTAACTCCTATCTTTAGATAAAAATCCACAGTACAGTAATTTCACGACCATAAGATGCACCGGACTATAAGGCGCACCTCTGGGAGTTGGCAAATTTTGCAACTTTGTACATTATATAAGGCGCACCAGACTGTAAGGCACACTTTTTTTTTGCAGCGAAGATCTGAGCTGCATGCAACAAAGTAATGAATTAGTAACGGAATCCCATGATTGTGGAGTTTACTGGCATGTGCTCAATTTGCAAACATTTTTCACAGATTGGTGTAGCATTTAAACGCAGCCGCAATCACCCTCCCACCCACCCCTGGCTGGCGAGGCGGGGCTCGGGGTGGCTGCGGCTCGCGGCTGCCACGGTTCGGAGAGGCCATGGTGCACACCTCGGGGTTGCTGCAGTTCAGGGTGGCTCAGGGCCGCCCGTGGCTTGGGGCAGTGCAGTGCTGCCTGCTCCCTCTCTCCCTGTGCAGCTCCTCCTGGCTGGGGGCTGCCAGCTCCCGCCCCCACCTCGCGGTTCAGCTCACAGCTTGCACTTCCTGGTTGGCAAATTTCGTAACTTTGTACATAATATAAGGCACACTGGACTATAAGGTACATTTCTGGGTTCGGACCGAAATTTTAGTCAAAAGGGTGTGCCTTATAGTCGTGAAATTACTGTACTTTTTACAGAATGCATCAAAGTAATGAGATGCATTTCAGACACTTGAATAATTCAAGCACTGGTGCATGCTACAGCTCATATTTCCATGATGTAGTAACACAGACATTATGGTCAGAATTTTAAATTTTTTATTCCTGTGTGTTAATACAACAATGAACCTGTAAAACTCTTTCAGTATCCTTCCTTGAAATCTTCAGTACTCTTCCAAGTTTTCACGGTAATCCTCTGCTACACCTGCAAATAAAACCATATGAAAACATATGGTTTGGGGGTTTCTTTAAAAAGATACTCTTGCTTCAAGACTTATGACAGGAACATGATAACTTCCAGAAGTTGCAAAATACAGTTTTACCTAGAATTAATGTTTCTTGTTTTGGTATCTTCCTTTATTTTATTTTTTGTTAAATAAATAAATAGAGCAGGGGCTCAAAACCAACCAGCCGTTTTGAACTTTGAAATTGCTGTATGAGATCTGGGAAATCTTATTGGACCCCCCAAAAAACATTAAATCCTTATGTCCTTCCCATCACAAGAGTTACTCAAAACAACCACAAAAACTCTAATAAGCATTCTTTTTTTTTTTTTTTTATGTCCTGAATTGGATTTATACCTTTCAAATTTCTTTCTAAGAGGTCCTTTAGCTGCTGCTGCTCTGGCGTGATGGTTCTCAGCTGAATGAGAAGCTTGGAGTGGAGGGGCCTGGGTGAGCTGCTGCCAGAACATCAGGGAGATAGCAGTGGGAAGATAGGAGCCTCCTTGTAAAAAGGGGAGCTGCAAAGCTGGGAGGGTACAATGGATCTCAGGTGCTCATGTTAGAAGTGAAATAATTTGTAGAAGTTATTGAATGAGGGAAAAGAAAGTTAGTTGTGACTTTGTCTTAGGTTGGAGTGGTTTGTTGGAGAACTACAATATGCCATGCTGGGAAGCTTGGGAAGTGGAGCAGAGGGCGCAATTTTTGGAGGCAGAGGAGCTAAGGTGAGCCCTGGGGATTTTAATATAGTGAGAGACTGCATGAATCAAATAAGCCCTTAAGAGCTGCCAAATAGCAGGTAACAGCGCACAGAACTCAGTGGTGTGGACTCAGAGATTGGGGAAACCAGGGGCTGGGGATACAACTGGGAAGTTTCCCCCTTTTACCTGGGGGTTAGATCTGGGAAGATGCTTTATCTAGGGGCTATGGGTGGAGCAGGATGCTGTGGGAACTCATTTCTGCCTTGCCATGCTGAGTGGCAGGAGCAGTGTGGGCTGTTTTCCTTCATGGCTGTATCTTGTCCCACAAAGGGCTTCACCTGGCACATGTAGCTGTGGGCAAAGACCTGCTGTTTGTTTGGCTGAGATGCGTTGTTGAGACTTTGGACATGGATTGTGGGTAGTTGACACTCAGCAGAATGCTCCCTCTTGCATGTTAGAGATCTACCGCAACCTCCTAACTCTGCAGAAACATGGCACTTCTGACCCTGATCTCCTGCCATGTGTGCCTCGAGAGGGTCTTGGAGCTCGGTGAGAACTGAGATAACAAGTAGTTTGCCAGAAAAGGTCATAGAATAAGAATGGAGACTCTCAGTTGTAAAGATTTTGTGTTAATATTGCAGATTTGACTATCATAAAACTACTCTAACTAGAGCCATGGGGAGAGCACTGTGTAACAGATATTCAACCTGACTTAACACTGATGAAAGGGGTTTTAAGCTTTGCTGCATAAACTAAAGCAGTTGATGTGTAGGCACTTGATTAAGCAACACTTGGGTACCTTACTTAAGTTAACAAGCGTTCGAGGAGGGTGACCTGTGAAACTTGGTCCAAAGTCACTCCCTAAGTCAGCCAGGAAATTCAGAGCAGACCCCAGGAGTCTTCTCCACTCAGCCCAAGCAATGTCATTTACACCCTGCTCAGGTCTTGTTCTAAATTTAAGTGTAAGAAATTTTATATTTATATTGTACCATTTATGGTTTTAACATGATTTAAAAGCTGGAATGTTATTTCCACTGAAGACTGGGGTTTAAAAGTCCCTTGAGCACTGAAGCAGTTAACTTTCAGCAAAATTTATGTCCTGAAGAAGTAGCAAATTGCGTCAATTTAATTCCCAGGTCGCTGGATTTCTCCTGGTTCAACCAAAGTAGCACAGAGTGTGTTTTTAGAATTTTCTCTAGTTCATTTGTTCATTAGTTTATTTTGGATTTGAGCCCACAAAAATCCCTCTGGAATGTGAACATTGCACAGTTTTTTATATTAAAATTCTTCTCCTTTTAGGACAGGTAAAATGAAGCCATTAATCACCTACCTTAGGACACATCAATAAATGCAATATTTAATATGCACATCTTCCTACACAATTACACTGAAAATTATGTGTACTTAAAGACTCTCATAAAACTGGTGGAGGAGAGAGTTGCTTTATGCCAGTAGGACATGGTAGGACATAAATACTTTGAAGTGAATCCTGACCAGACTACAGATGTAGTGCAATGGGCTTATTTCCCTGGAGGATCAGTGGCCATCAACCCAAATTGCAGAGTTTGTTCTGTACTCCCCAGAGCTGCTGTATTAATGCACCTTTTGGGTTACGATTGCAGGTACTCCTGGTGCTAGCTGGGAGGTGCAGAAGTTGTCCTTCAGCTGCTTAATGCTGTTTAAAGAGTTGCTTCAGGCACAGGACATTAAAGAAGTGCTTATCTAGGACAAGAGGTAGTGACTTCACACTGGAGGTGGAGGGGAGGTTCAGGCTGGGTATTGGAAAGAAATCTGTACTGTGTGGGGACACTGGTTTCCCAGAGAAGCTGTGGCTACCCCATCCCTGAAATTGTTCAAGGCAAGTTTGGACAGGCCCTGAGCAACCTGGGATAGTGGCTTGTAGCAACCTGGAAGTTCCTGTCCACAGCAGGAATGAGATGATCTTAGATCCCTTTCAAACCAAACCATCTAGTGATTCAGTCTATAAAGCACCATCAGACATACAGACACCCTTTAATCAATCTTTCTTTCTTTTTCTCTTTCTTTTTGTCTTTCTTTTTCTCTTTCTTTCTGCCTGGCTGCATTTTCGAAGTCGTCATCTGAGTGGACCAAGGATAGTGAAGTATTGTGTGTGTCCTGGTTTAGGGGACAGTATTGCCAGAAAGGAAAAAGGCAAGAGCTTTTTCCCAAAATGGAGAGTGAAAATTCCCTCCCTCCCAGTTTACTATAATTTGAAAATTAAGGGGTTCTCAGGCAAAAAGGTATGAGTTTAGGAATAACAGTTCTTTACTGATATATCTACAAGACAAACAAGAACAACATCAGCTATGAAAAGATCAGTGACAAAACAGAACGAAAATCAGTCTTTTTTTTTAGTCAGACGCTCTTCTCCTCCTCACAGTCCCGGTGGAGTGGGGCTGCCTCAGCAGCAGCTGCTGGAGCAGGCAGGCAAGGTGGAAGGGTGGTCCCAGGTGGGAGAAGGGTGAAGGAAAAAAAAAAAAAAAACCTCTGCTCACTGTTTGCATCCCGGTTCTCAGCTCTGTTCTCAGAAGCAGGGAGCTGTAGCAGTGTTGGAGTGCAGGACCTGATTGCACCACGGAGAAAAAGAACCTCTCTCCTCTGCGTTCAGGCCAGTGAGAGTGCGAGAGCGAGTGGCCCCTCGCAAAGACAAAGCAACTTACAGCTATTCATCCCCACCCCTCTCTTTTGTCTTGAGTAATTAGAAACCAGGGAGTTGCCCGGACAGGCTCCTTTAACACACTAATGGGAAAAATTTTCTCCACCGAGGGAAAGAGTAAAAACTCCCCCAACCCCCAACAGTGTGTTTCAGAAACATGTATCAATGGACATTTGAAAGCCAGGTGGGAATTTTATCTCCTCCTTGCACTTGATACTACCTTTTTTTCTCCCTCTTCCACAGTAACAGAAATATTAGAGAAAGAAATAACACCCATCATGACCACCTTCAACCTGCCTGGTATGTCCCTCACCTTGTAGGAAATATAAACATATAAGGAAAAAAACCTGCCTGCACTGTGTTTCTTTCCAGGGGACAGTGATGCATTTCAGCCAGCCCTAATGAGGGTCTGCATTCTGGTGGAATCTCATTGCTACTTTTCCTGTCATTAGGACACTTAGACTTAAACCAAGCTATCTCTTTTTTTTTTTTCTTTTTGTTTTAAATAACAAATTCAAAAATCTGCAGTCATGTTTCAGTCAGGAAAGCATTTTAGGTTAAGTGTTAATGGAGAAAGCCTTTTAATCTATTTCTATTGTATCTTTTGGAACAGTCTGAAGTCCAGAATTCAGACATTTTTCCAGCAATGAAAGCTTGTAAAGACTGTGCCTCATTCTCTGATTCTTTTCTTTCTGTTTAATTCCCTAACACAGAATGTTAAATAACAAAATTACTAAATTTGAATGTTGAGACCCTGTCTATGAGTTTTGTGGCATTTTGACAGTAAAACAATAAATTGACCTGGGGGTTCAAAGGTGTGGCTTGATGGAACAAGTGACCAAAGTCAGATCTTAAGGATTTTTACAGGATGTTCTTGTGGCCAAGAGCAGACCTTATAAAAATAGAAAGGATGGTTTTAATTGAGGTCTCAAAGACAAACAAAGAATTACTGCTCTATTAAGCATTAAAATTCCTGCTCTCTGTCTAGTCTATACAGGGGTTTGGATGTGTAATTAGGTTAAAGATTTTCACATGTGAATCTCAAAATTAACTGTTTTTCAAATTTTGAGTATATTTCAGAGCATCCAAAGAACACTGAAACCCATGGGACAGGTCAGTGTAGATTAAATCCTACAGACCCATATGGAGTGATGAGTCTATGAAAAGCTATTTTAATAGAGGAGGTCTTGGATTAGGATTTGTAGACTACATTTTCAGCTCAGCCACACACCTCATGTTCAGTCAGTCTGTTCCCTTTTTGCTAAAATAGGATGGATGTTTCAATTTCTCAGGAGTGGTATTAAGAGAACAAATCCAATAACTGTGAGTGTCTCAGGTGCTGCTGATACAAAACATCCAGCTGTTTGTGCAGAAAGTTGAGGTCACTAAAGCAAAAAAATGTTCACCTTCTGTCTTTCACCATACACAAAAAAAGGAGTATTTGAATGATACTCTAAACAGGAAAACAATTATAAAGCTTGTTTTTTGTAGTTCTCTTTTAATTTTTCTCTTTTTTCTCTCTCTTTTTTTTCTTTTCTTTTTTTTTTTAATTATTTTTGAAAGTATATCTTGTTTGGCAGGTGTGTGTAGAAACCTTGATTTTGTGGAAGATGTAAAGATTACTTTCTGTGCCTAGGCTGGCTGATGCTCTACACACCAACATGTGTGGCTGGGATGAGGGGAGGAGGCAGTTGTGTTCTGCTTTTCTTTGGGAATAAAACCCACTTCCCTGGGTGCCTTCCAATTGTTTAGTATTTGAGGTTTTCTCCACAGCGCTCTGATTTTTCAGTGTTGCTCTAAGTCTTTAAGTAACTTTTCATGCATTTTCAGCTCTGCTACCTTATTTTCTACATGTTAATGAAACTTGGACTGTTTGTTACAGTTCCCTAATCAAACTTCAAAACATCCGTGTGTTTCATGAGCAGTACTGCCAATCTTAACTATTCAGGATGACTGGATGATGAAAACATTTAACTTTCTGATTAAGGTATGTACAAGTCAAAGCTGTGCTTCAGCATGGTGCAATTAGATCCAAGTGCTCTATAGTCTTCTCAGACAACCATAAACTTCTCTTAGTATTTGAATGCACATCTCAAACAGAGAAAGTTGAAGCAACCAAAAACTAATCACATTCAAGGAAATGCCTCTAAAATTCATGATCAGCCTTGCACAGAGAGCTGTACATCATGGCAGATGATCGGAAGATGGAAATTTAATCCAGGTGGAGGATCTGGTATTTGTGACCATCTTAAAGTTTCTTAATTTTACCTGTTCTATAACCTGCCACAAAATTTTTTGAATTTGAGATGCTCCAGTGTCATCCCAGCTATGGTGACTGTGGTTGGGTGTGTGACCAGGACTGCTGAGCTGGCCTGGCCAGGAGAGCCAGAACTATAAAAGATGAGAGGGCATAATTCCTGAGAAATTCCAGAAAGAAAAGATGAAAACACAGGTGAAAGGCCGTTCAGAGAAGCTGAAAGGAAAGAAGCGGACCGTATGACTTTTCCAGGTTTGAGGAGAGGAAGTAGTGTTGGTCTCCCTTCCCAGCCCCACCATTTTGATGCACAGTTAAGTTAAGCTAAAACTAGAAATTATTTCAGAGGAGCACGTTGGAAAACACGGCAAGAAGGAGGTGGCTCAGCCCCTCAGTTCCCTCTAGCCATGGAGTGACAGTTTCAACAGTGAACTTAATCCCTGCGTAATCCAATCTTCCCAAGTTAAGTATTTCTTTGATCTTCAAAGAGAAAAATATGTCATTTTATCAAATTATTTATGTCAGAGAAATATGTTATCTGGAGATGAAGCCCTTCGTGTCAGAAGGCCTCCATCACCGCTCATTGCATTTTCCACCTATTTTTTGTGGCCATCTTTTCTCACCCTCTTCCTTTTGTCCCCCTAAAACAACCTGCTCCAGCAGATCTGTTATATAGAAATACTGGTAGTTAATCCATGGCAAAGAGTGATGCTGAAGTTCTTCTGTGCTGTGCATTAGGCCAAAACCTAGAGGTACTCAGTGTTCCCCAGTTAGCCACACCAAGGGAGCTGTGGAAGTGATGCTCTGTTGTTCACCAGTAGCTTATTTTGTCAGATTTACTTTCTTTTCCCTACCTTGCTGCCATGATTGTGGAAATTATCCTGAGGGAGCAATAACACTGCTTTCTGGTCACAAGAGGATGGGTTTGTTCCTAAAAGCCAAAGAAGAAAAAACCTCCCTAGCAGTTACTAATTCTATTGCAGGAATGGAATTAGAAACAAGCAGGAACCAGAATAATGCTTTGCTTTAATTGGAGTCAAGCCTTTTATTTCTTGAAAAAATAAATTTAAATTACCATAATATGACACTCCATATTTGGGGTTTTTTTCATGAGTAACCTGTTCTCCACCATAGGCAGCTGCATTTTGTATTGAACTTTTCCTCATACAATTGGTGAAAATGAACCCTGTATTTACTGCATCTGCCTGAACCATGTTCATGTTCATGGCATTGATATGGTTTTGACCCTCATACTGCAGGCTGGAGTTTGTTATTTAGAGGCATGTGACTACAGTGACATTTAGATTTGACTTGTTTTGGTCACTCTGTGCCCTTTATTAATCAAGCCTGCTGTACTGTGGACAGGTTAGTCTCCTAAGCTATATATTGTATTAATACTAGTGATAAGAGAGCATCCATTGGTGCTATTACTGATATACATCTTTAGCCCATTAAAATGTAAATTCTAAGGTGTGCAGCAGTAGAAATCTCTGCAACTTAAAGCACTGAAAAGGCTGGCTAATTATGATTCCAACTATTTTTCAGATAAGTGAGCAGTAAGTCATTATAAAATTCGTAATGGGAATCCTTTTATTTCCCTTTTCCCCTGAGTATTGAGATGCAGATAATCTCATAAGACATTCTCAGTTTCCAGAATGAGTGCCCAAGGGTTTATTCATTATTCTAAATCTGAAAACAAATAGAGCTATGAAAACCAACCCATAGCTCCTATTATTTGTCTAAACAAGACCAAAGATCAAGGATTTTCTTACCGTGTAAATATCAGATGCCTCTTCAGTTTGCCAAGATGATTTTTGGGCAATCCTGTTTCTGGTATCTTCTGTTTCAAGGCTACAAGTACTTAGAGATTTATGCCATTAAATATGACTCAAGGACAGATCTGGCCTCTTTGCCAGAATAATGCTGCCCTTAGAGGACAGATATTTCAGAAGTTGCCTAAAACCCTCTCATACACAAGAACCCCATGGTCTCCCAGGAAATTCCTCCCTTGAGCACTTAACTCTGGTGAGACAATACACCACTGCAAACATGCTAGCAAAAGAGTATTTTTTTATCATAATACAGTCAGAAATTTCCAGGATCATTTGTGCAATGACATTTATGTATGATTGAGCCTGAACATCAATTTTAATATGTGTGGATACTCAGCAAGCAAAGTGTGCTATAGATTTCACTCCATCTGAATTTACTTTCTCACTGAAGCATCTCTTGATCTGGTTGTCTGGTATTTCCATATTTATTCCTGTTTGAACACAGATTGCCCCATTGTGTTGCGGTCTGCAGAATGAATGCAATTACAGTGATTAAATAAAGATACAAGAACAACTCAAACTTCTACTTCACACTAATAATCTTCCCCTTTAATATGACATTTATAATGACCATTTTTCTCATTTTCCCAGGTTTCAACTCTTTTGGCCAGGCAATTAACTGGATATGTGTTAAGTCAGATACAAGCCCTTGGCAATAAGGCAGAGTGGTTTTGTAATAAAGCAGGTCTCAGTGTTTACTCCAAACTAAAGAGAAAACTTTTCTTTGCGTTAAAGTTAGTTAACTTTCCTCATGTCGATTTTTCTTTGGCTCTGTTTGAAGAGTCCATCTCCAGCTGGCTTTTGAGACGCAACCAAGATCTTTGAAGGATCAGCAGCTACATTAAAGGAAGAACAGAGAGCAGTGCCAATACAGCAGGTTAAACAGGAAACTCAGTGTCAGGGGTTTTAATTACAAAAATGACACTGTATGGCTGCACTGATGTACTTTGTGATAGTTGTATGCAGCGCTGGAGAAAGGCAAACCAGATAACCTCTGCACAGGGTGCCAACAAGGAGAGATTTATAAATGGCTTTTCTTGTTCCTGCTCCTGCTGACTTCAGGGCACAGAAGGAAGCAGTCCTGAACCCATTTTTAGTGGGGACTGAGGACTATCTATCATCAGTGTGGGTTTGGGGTCCTCTCCCACAGAAATATTCTCTGCCACTGGGATTCAGTGAGAGCCGGAAGGCAGCAGGCAAATGCTCCTCAGCCACAAAGCGTTTTGAACTCCTCTCATAAGGCAAATTCAGTTCAACCGTCTTGGAAAAGGGGCTCTGTAGCTCATTTGAGGGATGGGGAACTGGAGGGGGAAAAAAAAGAGAGTTTCTCTGTTAAAAAAAAATGTTCTGGTTTTGAGGCATTTTCTAAATGTAATTGGACAAGTGCAGCTCCCTCAGTGACTGCTGCCAGAGACTTTACAAGCAGAGAACTAAACACTTTTATGCAAGATCCCCTTCCATGCACATAGCTGCTGGCTCACCTGCGGGGGCCCTGTGTCCTGGCCTTCCAGTGTACCTTATGTAATGGAGATTTTTACTTTTAAGCCATCAAGTAACAGAATAGAAGTCTGGGCTGCAAATGCTTTTGCAAATTAAAAAATAAAACAAAACAAAAAAACCAAACCAAACCAAAACAAAATAAACCCAGAAAAACCAAAAAACAAACAACAACAACAAAAAAAACCAAACAAAAAACCCCCAAAACATCCAAACTTCACTGCCACTTATGCATGGGTGAGTTGTTCTGCAATTTGCACGTGGCCATTGCCTGGAGCCTTTGCTTGCAGGAGTGTGTGGGCTGGTACTAGTTCAGGATCTGTCTCTCCAGTGGTTTTGGGAGCATTTGATTTTCAGATTTGAAGTGACTGGCTTGAATCCGGCTTTCTGAGACAAGCCTTTGGTATGGAGTCGTTCTGGAGTGTGGGTGGCATTTCTCTTCGTGTTAAGGTATAGTGGAAGGGAGACAAGTTAATGCAGACAAAATTGGCTTTTTCTGCCCCCGGCCACTTCAGATCAATGAAAAGATCTATGGAAACGCTCAGCCTAGAGAAAATAAAGAAAAAACAAAAGGAAAAAATAAAACCTTTCTCCTGAGTGATTGTTTAAATCCCCCTGACAACCTTGAAAATGGAATTTCACTTTCTCCTCCACAATTCCAGCCCAGATTGTTTACTCTTATCTGCAAACTTGTTTTCGCTAGTTTTTCACATTCAGTTAATTGATTGATTGCCACAAGACTGTTAGCTACCACAATGGCAAATCTGCCTGCATGCTCTCTAGCATTTGTGGCAGTGCTGTTACCCCGAACCATGTCCCCATTTTAACTCTGGAGAAGTATTTGAATAGAAAACCCTTCAGCATCTTTCCACCTGTTTGTCTGCGTCTGTATGATATCCACAAACAATCTCTAGATGTAGCAAATATTCAGGCCATATTTGTAGCAGAGCAAGTAAAGGTGACCTTTCCTATTAAATAAGGTCCTTGTAATTTTAGTAGCTGAGATAAACCTTAGCAGGACTCAAGTCACATGTTAAAATACTGATTCCCACAGTGGAGATTGTTTGAATGTATGCTGAATACAGCACAGGCAGCAGACTGTGGAAGAGTATCTTTAAATTAAAACTATAAGTTTAACTATGTCTGTGCAGAAAGCAATTACCCAGGCTGAAATTTGACCCAGCCATCAGAATTAATACACCATCACTCTTGAAGAAAAGGCCTTTGGATATTTAGATTTCATAAGCAGATACAGGACTGGGTTTATATCTCAGGGGGAAAATACAAATAGTAAATAGGAGTAGCTCTTGCAGTTGGCTTATTACAGAAAACTATTAAGATGTCATCCTTTGTATGGTTAGTGCCACATTTCCCATCACCTCTGTGGCACTTTACAGCATGATTGCAGATGTGGTTAACACCTTTGCCCATACAGCTATGATGTTTGCATGCATAATATAAAACATCTTGCCCATAAAACTTTTTTTTTTCTCTTATGTAATTTGTTGTGTCTGCATGCTGGCGTATATTTTTATTCAATCTTTTACATATAAATGAGTTTTATTGAATAAATGTTGCCATTGTCCATTCTCCACACCATATTTTAGCTCTGTAACTTTAGTGAGTTTATGATTTGTCTTCGATTCTATTACAGTAACAAGTTTGTTTATTGCTTTTTAAATCTCTTGCACTGACACTGTGTAAAATTAAAGACGTGGTTAAATTCTTTATAGCTTCAGAGTTTTTTTAAAATTTCACATTTCCATAAAACTGGACAGTCAGTGTCACAAATCAAACCCAAAACATCATGGCCAGGTTGGTCTGAACTTGTGGCTAGTTTCTGCACAGTTTTAAGGAGAGGACTGGAATACTGTATAAGCATTTTCATCTAGTTTTATTGTTTTCCCTTTTGTTTTACAAGTCCTTTTCCTTTTGTTTTACAAGTGTAAATCCAAGCTTGGAATCAGTGTGTGGCTGGCCATATTTGAAGATTTTCTGAGTAAACCAACTTATTTTCTCTTGGAAGGTAGAGGATGTTTGTGTATAGATGAAACATTAATGCCAAGGCAGTGTGGATTTGAACAGACTGATCAGGTTGACAGAAACTAATTATGCAGCCCAGTCTCAGGGCTAATACATGCACAAATAATGTAACTGCAACAAGAGAGGTCTGCAAACATTCAAAATAAAATGAAAAAGCACAGGTCCTAATCCTCCTCTTCCTTAAATCAACAGGAGATTTTCTTTTTGGTGTGACAGGTTGTAGCAGTATCCATAAACCAGCAGCAGATCTGAAAAGTGATGGGGATTACTCTGTTCTCTGGCTGGTAGACTCAGGATGGGACTGGAGCAAACTGGGGTGGAATGGACTAGGCAGAGGTCGCATGTGCTATTGGGGTCAATCTAATATCATGCTGGGGGCAAGGTCACATCTTCAGAGAAGACAAGCATTGTGCTACTTTCAAGTGTCCTATGCTGGAGGTTCCTAGCCTTCATAGACCATTTTCGGGATCTTTATATCATCAGGTTTTAAATATAAAGTTAATTGAAATGTGATTTGTCACAGATTTCCTAATGTAGAAAGGTTTGTGGTTTTTTAAATAGTGCCATAGTGACTACAATTGTACTTGTATGTGCAAGCACAGGAATTTGTGTTCTATGTAAACCTCTGGTTTTAATGAGCAGACTTGTAATAGTCAAAATGTTAATTGTTACAAGAAAATCCAAGACTAAGGGAAGTGAAAGACTTTCAAACAGGCTTTTCAATAATGTAATGTGCACACATTTTTCCTTTTTAATTTTTGATACAGTAAATGGATCATGTGACCATCCTTTTGACTACATCACTGGGGATATTTCTCAGCTTATTAAAAGATCCTTGTGGCTATTTGGCTCTATTTCATTTGTGCTCTCTTCTGAGCACAGAAATGCTCTCCATGCTAAAGGTGGTTGTTGAACTCCTCTTGTGCTCTATAGCCTTTCCTACAAAGCTTTACATTATAAGGTCAAGAGAGAGGACATCAGATAAAAAATGTATTACAGCCCCTACGTTCTCAGGTATTCAATGTATTAAGGAAATAGAGGAATTTCCATGGGAGTGAAATGGCAAGTAAATACCCAATGAAGCTCATGGCAGGACTCCCACTGCCTCAAATGGTGTGAGAGACTGACCATAACTCAGGCACCACTAAATTACCACTGCTGTTCCGGGGAAGGTTAGTGAGGTTAGTTATTACTAGCACAGTAATAGGGAGAAATTAAGGGGCAGGGGAGATGTTCCAGGGTGAGAGGAAATAGCAGAATGAGTGAGTCCTTCTCTCTCGGCTGGGGAGTGAACAAACAACACAAGGGCTGGAACCTGATCCTGACTGCTGCTGATAGAGATGAGAAAATAAATTAGATCCAGCAACAAGGTAAAGGTGAGTTTCTCCTTCTGCCTCCTCAGAGCATGAAAGAACCATGACCTGAACTGCAGCAAGGGTGGCTTGTGTCTGCTTCCTGTGTGAATGCTAATTTTGTCAAAGCAATATTGGATGCTGAGCTTGGTTTGGTTTTTTATGTGCCTTAGCTTCAAAAAAAAGGGTACTACATTAAATATCTATATGTTGGATTGAAGTCTTTAAAATGAAACAAAGTTCATTTAAAAGCTTTGCTTAAAAAAGGAAATATAAATGCTCATTTCCTCTTCTTTTGTATCACCTTTCTTGCTTCACTATCTGCATTTCTTCCAGTAGTACTTTTAAGTGTCGTGGCTAGCATCTGTCACATGTTTCATTCTTCCTATCATGCAGAATTTCTAAACCAACAGTAAATTCTTTGCATGATGTATGGGCTGCTCTCCTTGGAGGAAAATTGTGCTATGCTTCAGGGACCAGGCTCTGCCTGCGCTCAGTGATACAGCCCTGCTCGCAAACCTGAGCTGCTGCTCCCTGGAGAAGTGTTTCATATTTATAAATGTGGGGATGCTTTATGAGATCCACACTCAGCCTGTGATCTAGACTGCTCCCCAGCTGCTTCTTTTGCTGTCTTTCCTAGAGATAAAGGTGTGTCTGAAGCCCTTGCAGGTAGATCCCAGTGGGCTGAGAGGTTGCTTAACTTGGTTAGCAGTGGCTGCAGAGAGCTCAGGGAAATCTTTACTAAGAACATTTTCCTTGGAATCTGCTGGGAATATAATTAGGTAGCGAGTCTAGGGTGAGTTATGTGCTGCTACTAGTCAGCCTAGTTTAAATAAACAGGTTATCTTAAGTGAGTGTAACCCCACCTTTGGCACTGATGCAGGAATGCGAGGAGAGTGCAGCCACATGTAGGGCAGTAAGGGGTGTGGGGCTGCAGCAGCATCTCAAGGATTTCTGCACTTGGCTGTATTGTGAGAGAAGAATGACATTGAAATTGCTCCTACACTAATGACAGCTGCTGGGAAGATACTTATTTGCAGCGTGAATGTAACCATATTTCGGAGCTGGCAAATGATGTTAGGTCAAATACTCCAGGGGTCAGGCCTAATTAAGATGTTGGTATCAGATTCCAAACTAATTATGCAGGGAAAGTGAGCTCTGTATCATTATGTGTGAGCTGTTGTATTCAAATATAATGCACATAGGTTCATGTAGTCAAGGGAGACGTGATCCATGATTCAAGTGCTGTGCTGGAGTCAGAGCAGCCACCCAGCCTGAGCTGAGCAGCAAAGTTGCCAAGGAGCCTTGGTCACTCAGAGCTACAAAAGCCAGTTGAGCAGTGACTTGGTTTTTGGGAAACAGTGGTGTGCCAGAGGATATTCCACAGTCTGTCAGCTGCCTTGTTCATTGTAAATAATTCATTCTGAGAATTGTATCTGTACACTGAGGGCACTCTGCAGCTACCCTACTGATCATCCTCAGAGCACAGCGGCCACTGCATCCCCCCAGCACCCAAATCACCACAGATTATTGAAACACCTTCTAGGAGTACTTCCTCCAGCTTACAGCAGATACTTACACTGTGGTGATGCTAGTTCTGTTGTACAGTTCCACCAAATATTTTATGTTGAGCCATAACCCAGTTTTTCTGAGAAGCAGCATTTAATAATTATTCTTGCTCCCATGGACACCTGTGGTCAGTTCCACTGAACTCATGAGTGGGTCTAACTGGCATTGCTTTAAACAAGGGTGTCCTAGTTTGGAGGA
>PYHW01009569.1:637487-685374 GCA_013186435.1 Turdus rufiventris | reverse complement strand
TGGGGTTTACTGGCTTGGCTTGGGGCCGTGAGGGCTCGGCTTGGCGCTGCCCCACCACCAGGGCTGGGCAGGCACCGCTCAGTGCAGGGCTTCCCCGGCAGCGCTGCCAGGGCCAGGTGGGCTCCAGCTCGGCTCGGGGCTGCTGCAAGCTTGCACTTCCTGGTCGGCAAATTTCTGAACTTTGTGCATATATTGGCTGCTCTGGAATATAAGCCGCACTTCTGGGTTCGGACCAAAATTTTAGTCAAAATGGTGCAGCTTATAATTGTGAAATTACTGTAATTTTATCAGTCATACAGTAGGACTCAATGGGCCATTAGCAGAAAATAACTCCCTGGAGGAAGGATGGGTTGTGAAAAGATAAAGAACCCCACCTGGTTTCAATGGATGGCCCATTAACAAAATATCTCCCACAGAGAGAAGGATCATTACCCCCACCCTCAATAGATGGTGATAGAATAGATACCTTTTATCACATCCTCTGTTGTAACCCAAGACAAAGGGGCAGACAGCCAAAACAGAAATTATAAGTGTCTTTAAGGATGCAAAAGGCTACTACAGAAATGACTGGTGTGATTTTCTTACCCTTATGTCAAGAGGAAACAGGTTCATACTGAAGGAGAGCCAAACTGGGCATAAGGGAACAGCTTTTCTAATGTTGAAGACAAGAAAAGGTGGGAATAGTGCTAAAACATGACATTGCCCTCCCCAAAGAGCACATTTTAAAAGGCATCAAAATTAGGCTAGACAAACATCTGAGACTATAACCCTGTGACAACCATGGAAACAGTCTTTCTACTCCAACACTGCCTCCTGGTCTGTAGCTTTCCCTGCTGCAGTCTTACAAGCCCCACATTCCTACACAAATTTCTCACAACTCATCTTGCAAATAACTAACAAGGGTAAAAAGGGCAATTGCACAAGGGTCTTGCTTAAAGACTGTGGAACAAAATGAGAACTTCTGAACCTGCCATTGTACAAGGGGCTGCTAAAATCCTAATGACATCTCATTTAAGCCAACAAATTTCTCCTTAGGCCAGTCAAGTTTTGGAGTTACTGAATAACTTGTTTGAATGCTCTGTGCTTCAGAGTTTCCTGGAAGAGAAGACAGCTATGTACAAATGGAGAGTGGGACACCATGTCCTGGTTTCACAGAGGCAGCCCATGTCACTGAGTGCGCTGTCCCTCTTGGTTTTCATCAGGGCATTGGAATGACCCAAATTCCCCCTGCTTTGCTATTACCTTCCCTTGCTTATAGGAACTGGTGATATATAAAGTCATCCTTCTTTGAAGAATGTCAACTTCTAAGATTACCGGTAGTAGAAATTGCTGATAGAGAAAAGCATCTAAAAAACCACGATTTCTGGCCTAAGTGATGTGGGTTTCTGTAGACAGGCTGCTTGGCTCATGCCCATGGCATGTTGTATAGGATTCACTGCTTTGCAGGTAAAACAGTGAGTCAAGAAGCAAAGGGTTTGGAGAGATGGCAGCCAAAATAAAGACATGGGTAACAACAGAGGTTGTCACCATGAGGTTGTCACCTCATCTAATACAAGGAAAAAACCCCTGATACTAACACTGTGTAATAAATGCAATATAATCAGATGGTATTACAATCTAGACCTGCTTGAAATTCAAATCTTTTGGACTGAGGTTCACTTTATATATGCCTCTAAATAAAGTTAATGTGTTCCCTACTTCCCCTTCCCTCTTACTCCTGCATGAATAACAGGCTTAATCACTCCAGTATGAAGATAGCCTTTCTACAGCTATGCAAATATTCTTTGGTGTATAATTTGTACATGCTTCACTCATCTATTATCATTGTTCTTTCTAAATGAGAAAATGAAAATGTTGCACCAAGGGCCCCATCTTCACAGCTTACCAAATGTAATTCCTGACAGCAACATGAAGTTGTTTAGCATAATTTTCCTGTTAATAACCTGCCAATTACAGTAATTTAGTTCTTAGTTTCCAAAGACCAAAAGGTATATGACAATTTCTAGTGTCCTCCCAATTAATCTCTCAGATCATTATTTTGGTATGTCTGAGAAAACAGAAAAATGGGGAGGACTCAGTTGTTTAAAGGTAATTCCAATGCAATTTCCTTTCAAATATTCAGAAGTTTTTCTTATCTGAGAGGCAAAATGTGATTTTGTGTTTATACAATCCTCCTTGCATGTGCACATTCATAGGTATAAAACAAATAAAACCAGCATCAGAGATATCTGTATTATATATGAATGTGAGTCAGCTTGAAAAACTACAAATGAAACTTTGTAAAAGCTCTTAGAAACACCTGCCAGCAATGAAGAACTTTTTTATTCTTTCAGTAACTTCTGTTTGTTGTTCAAATGCTTCCAAAATTCAGGTGATTATGCAGCACTTTATTGAAGTCAGTGGGAAATACTGTAAGAGAGAAGGGGAAAGAATATTTAAAGATAGGTTCATACTTGCTGGGAAAGAGTGAGAAATGTTATGTTTAGAAGCAATTATGTTTCAAGCAACTCTTCACATACACTGTTTTCTATTCAGATCTCAAGTTTTCTTAGACAGAATTTGCATGATAACAGAATCCTTGTTTCTTAAAGAATTTGTCTGTTCTTCCTGTTTATTTCCCATCTGCTCTTGATATCATCATTTTCCTGATACAACCAAATAATTTCTGAAGCAAGTCAGATTGATTTTTAATTGAGGAGTAAGCAATAGAGAGTATCTTGGGAATTATAGGTCCTACTTCCAGTTCAAGTATCTCAGTGAGTAAATGTGGGAAACAAATGGTTTGGTTTAGGGAAGAGTTGAAGGAAATAACTGAGGTGGATAGAGCCTCTCAGTTATCTTGCTTTGGATGATGACTTTTCCTGTCCTACTTGGAAGCACTTCAAGAACCTGTCCCGTGTTTTCTGATCTGTTATTTCTTTCAAGAATACAGACACTGTGAACCGATTTTGCAAATTTTGTCTTGTGTTGTTGCAGCTCAGTTTTAAAAAACACACCAAAACTCCCCCCAAAACTCTAAATCCTCAAACTCTCAAACAAACAAAAAAGGCAAGAGAGATTTCATCCTTCCCACACCGTGGGATTTGCAATTTTAAAAACCTGGGCTGAGCCTCCTGTTGTCTTCAGGAGGACAGAGGCAAGCAGCAAGTGATTAGACCCCAAATGTAATATTTATTGGACATTCAGGAGTCAGGTTTGGTGAAAAAATTTCCAAAAATACTTGCACTAAAGTCTGTTCCAGCTTCTCCAAACACCTGGAGCTGGCTGTTTCAGCATTATTGTCACTGGTCTCTGTAATGAACATGAATTTACTCCTCTGGAACCATGGTTATATCAATGCTAAGCTGTTTCTTAAATTCCTTAAATTCTTCCTTCGAGCTGTGTTCAGAGCACAAAAGCACAGGTAATGCCATCACCATGTGGCATCTGCTCCATCCCCCCCTCAGGTGAATGCATCACCCAAGACCTTCATCAGCTGAACCCAAGCACCCCTGTGCCTAAAGAGCTTCCCCCTAAAGAGCTGGTAGCCAGCAGAGCAGTTTGATGGCCCAGTTGGTTTAGTGCAAGATCGACATAGGTAAGTGGTGTCCTTCATCCAGAGGTGATGGCTGGATCCATGGTCCTGAGGCACAAGCACTCTGACTTGGGGCTGCTTAGCCTGGAGAAGGGAAAGCTCTGGCAAGACCTTAGAGCCCCTTCCAGCACCTGAAGAAGAGAGAGTGGGAGAAGGACTTTAGTCAGGGGCTGGGAGTGATGGGACAAGGGGTGTTCCCACTGCCAGACAACATGGTTAGATTAGATCTTAGGAAGAAATCCTTGACTGTGAGGGTGCTGAGGCCCTCGCACAGGTTGTGCCATCCCTGGAAGTGTTTAAGGCCAAGTTGACTTGGAGTAAGCTTGTCTAGTGGAAGGTGTCCCTGCCCATGGCAGGAGGTAGAAGGAGATGAGCTTAAAGGACCCTTCCAAACAAAACTAAAATTTGACAATTAACACCAGGACAATCTTATACAATCCAGCATCTACAGCAAGGCATGCTCTTAGCAGAGAAATTGCAATTTTTTTTCTTTGAGAAAAAAATCCAAGTGAGCTTCTTTGGGGACTTTATTCAAACATGGAGCACATTACTAAGCTGGTTGCACATCTTTGATGTTGATGCTTAGCCAGCTCCTCCCCAGTGCAAAGCCTCAGGCAAGGGCTCCAACAAGAGAGGTTCTCCCATGCTCTGAAAGCTAAATTGAAACTAGGTTATTGAAGTTATTAAACTTTAAGAAGGTGCAAGTACATGTGCTAGCTAGGTACTTTTTGATAAGTATATACTATTAATAGCACTTTAAAAATCCCAACTCAAGATCTGCAGTATAGGTATTTTTCAAGATACTTTTGACTATTATGAGATTAATGGATATGGGGCAGTTTGAAACTGGTACATTAATTTTAATCACTTATCTCAGTTTGTATTAATGAGAGAGAAGTGGGCAAATCCTACAGAAAGACATGAGAATATATATACCTGAGCTGGTTTCATATAATTGATTTTTGGTGAGGAGGGAAGGAGCCAACTAAGGAAGTGATTTTTCTGAGAGGAGCTGTTAAGAGCTTCCTCCATGCCTGACAAAACCAATCAGTGACTACTTTTGAAGACTGACACCTGGTTAAACCACTTAAAGAGTTAAATACACCTTAATGGAAACACATTTTAAGGATGGGCAAGGCTGGGTAAAACTCTCTTGTTTCCAGCATTTGCAGAGAGAAGTTCCTCCCCCTCCTGGCCCAGGGGAGGCCATGGGGCCCGGTCGAGGCTGGGCTGGGCCAGGGCTACTAGCATCTTACCAACATTAAACCCTGCTCCACTGCCAGCCCCAGGCCCCAGCAGCTGGAACTGAATGCAGCAGGGGCCAGAAAACAGCTATGCAGCCAGAACAGACCCTGAGATCCTGGCACAGCCCCCCAGCACAGCCTGAAATATATCACCACGAATGTTCCAGCCATCACCCAGCAGAAAGCACATATGGCCATCCACAGGCCCAAGCACAGATATTAACTCTTTTACTGAACACTTGAGACTTGCAGACCTTCAATTCTCTCGAGAGAGAAAAGGACAGAGTGAAGAAACGTAGAGAAATAGCATGAAGACACCAAGGTCAGTAAAGAAGGAGTCAAGTCCCAGATGGGAGGAGAATGAGAAGATACCTTAGACTTAAATTCTTTTGTAGGCCATGGTGATGGACTATGATACGCTGAAATATTACTGTAAATCATTGAAAAGCATGGGGGAATGGAGTATTCAAACTGTAGACATGAGCAAAGGCATCCAGACCGAAGCAGGTAAATGTTGAAATAGTTGTGATCCAATGAGAAGCTTGAACAGAGAGGGAGGAGTGATGAAGACCCTTTTCTCCCAAGGATGAAGACCTCTGTTCCCAGAGATGAAGATGATCTCGGATTAACAGAACCTTTGCTTTTGAGCAGCTCATCCTTAAAATAGTGCCCCATAAGTTTGAAGGCTGGAAGGTATGGGAGCAAACAGCCTTTCCCAGGCAGTTGATCACTATGACATTGAAGCCATGAGAGAACTGTTTTCTTGTGAAGTCTCCATGGCATGGCAAGAGAGACTCCTCTCCTTAAGTGAACTGGAGAAAGACTATTTTTAGAGGTGGCAAACTGACTGAAAGTCCCAGGTTTTCTCTCTTTGCATTGTCAGTGGGAAAGAAAAGAGGGTGTGGGGGAGAAGTGTTCTGAAGTTTATTTTGATTTCTTATTATTTTTCTTTTAATTCTGTTAATATTAAAATAATTAAAGAATATTCTTTATACTCTTTAAAGTTTGGGCCTGCTTTGTTCTCCTCCTGTGTCTTATCTCACAGCAGAAAATAAGTAAATAATTATTGTGGGTGCAGGGGCATTTGGCAAGCATTAGACCCACTACAATACCTTATATACCTTAAAGGCATAGGTGGTGCTTATGCATTTTGGGTTCAAAAATTCTTACTAAGCACAGGAAAACTAATAGTGGAATTTTTCAGATAGATGCAGCCACACACTGGGCAGGGCAGTGATATCTGTAACTCTGGCAGTACCACAGTCTATTAGGTTAAGCAAATTATGAAATAAACCTGGGCAGCGAAATAATTGTATTTCTTTCCACTGAATACCTTCCTATGTGGATATTGGGAGAGTGCTGGGGTATGTTTGCCTGTGCTGTTACTGTGAGCGCAGTTTTATGAGCATATTATGGGGTTTTTTCACTCACTTGAGTGTTTGGTTGGTGCTGAATGACTCAGATCAATTCAAGTGCCTTTAATATAAATTTTATTTCTTTTTTTAGTTTATAGACTTAAGACTCAGCACTCTGTGCTATTTCCTTGCTGGCCTTGAAGCTTGCAGGTGCTCTTCTTTTCTAGGTTGACCTCTCTCCCTTGCTCTCACTGTAAGCTCATTGCCATAGCCCGAGGCTGGAAAAGCGTGACAAGGGGCTGCCCTGGAACTGGTGTCAGGATATTAAATGTAACAAGGAAAGACCTTTGTACGGGAGTGACATCCATGTGAATCTCACATGGGGCACCACCTCACTGCCCATCCATGTTAGATCTGTATTTTATCTGCCTGAGGACCAGAACCCTGTATTAGCCACTGATAATATTGCACCTAGAGTGGGGCAGGCTGAGGGCTGCTGCCATCCTGCTGTCTTTGTACTTACTTATCAGGCAGCTGTGAGGTGATTTAACACAATGGGATGGGATGAGTGCTCATCATTAGGAAGCCTGCAAATGTTTGTAGTTATTATTAGGAAATGTTCTAAAGCTCCTATTAACCTGATTGATATGAAGCCTTACTGAGGCAGAAAACTGATTTTTTCCCCAAGTGACTCCAATAGAAGAGCCATTTAGTTTGAAATAGAACTTAAAAGGAGTGCAAATTAGTGATGATCTCTGTAACCAATGAGCAAATGATTGGTGCATCTTCAAGTGTTTGTAGTGATGGGAGAAACGCCCAAAAGAGGATGTATGCTATGAGAGGGTCACACTTTTTTATCCTATAGGTAGGACCACAGCAGTTTCTGCATGGGCATGTGCTCCATCCCACACCAGGATGTGCCATTGGTCTAAAGCAAAGCTTGCTGACACTGCCCCATCCATACTTACTATCCAATTTAAGATATGTCTATCCTAAAAGGACAAGATCATTCTATAGTTGTGAGCAGAAGAACCAAACAAAAATCTAGGCTGGCTTTACCAGTGCACTGACAGGGGTGTGTCATTCAGGACCAGGCTGGTGTTTGTGTGGTGTTGAGCTGCCCTTGCCACCTTGGGTCAATGCTATTTCCGATGCCTCTATACCACCTTCCGTGGCACCGTGAAGATGTGCCCTTGCTGACCTAACAGAGGGATAAAGAAATCTGCTGTCTTAAATATCATTCTGGGAAAAAATGGTTGCTTTTCAGAAATAAAATGGTTTCTGTTCAAGGTTTATCCAGTACAAATGCACTAGTGATGCAGCTGAAGCGGTGCTCTGGGGCTCTGCACAATGTAAAGTTTCTGACCTAAAGAACAGCTTGTGTGCCCAAAGGCATTTTTATTCTTTAGGTGTATTCACTGGTTTTATAAAAGCATATAGAGCTCCATGCAAACCTTGCTGCCCAAGCCATGAATTAAACTCTTGTGTTCAAAAGGACTTGAATTTACCTTAAAACCCTTGAAAACTTGTTAATTTTAGGCAGACTGAAGAAGATATATAGAACCAGGGTGGATCATGCTTCACTTGTACACAGGCAAACAAAACTCTCTAGTATAATCAAAGGACAAAAATGAGCTCTAAGTAGCGGCAATAGAGAACCACAAAGACAGTTATTTGACACCACTTTGTCCCATGATTATTTATGCACTAGTTGACACCACAATAATGTTAATGTCACCCTCACTAAACATACAACATTTTGTATTTTGACAGCAGTTCATAAACATTAATGAATTAAGCTGAAGTAAACACTTCTCTAATATCAACCTTTCCTGAATGGAGCTGAAAAGTCAGATTAAAGGCAATGAGGAGCACATTGCAGTTAAAACACATAAATCCACTCATCACCTGTTCAGAACTTGAGGGGAATAAAATTTGGACCTCCTGTATGCTGTAGACCATTTAACCAAGTATCAGAAGTGACTTTTATGTGCCTTGTAATTTGAATATTACACTAACCTAGGGTAAGAATGGTCAGGATAAAAATGTGATTCAAAAGGACCTTGCAAATAACAGTAATTTTGGACGTAGAGAAACAGAGAATATCTGTACTTACATGCTTGGGGAGAAAAAAAAAAAAAAAAAGAAGGGAGTTTTACCCCAAGTGAATCTTGTATCTCAATGGTTAGTTGTCGAAGTCCAGGTGACGCCACCTTCAGGGCATATATTGGTGTAAAAATAACACAAGGTGTGAACCAGTACAGCACAGCAGCAACTGATGTGAGTGATTGGATGATGGTTAGCAGAGTGGGGCAAAACAGGGGTTTTGATTTCTGTAAAGAAGGTATGCAGAACTGTTTGCTGACCATGCGTGTTTTGGCAACAACTGCTTTTTTGGGTGAATCCCTGTGCTCAGCAAAAGCAGTGTTTTCTTTGCCTGAAGCTGTGATCCCAGTCTGTGGCCTGGGGCTGGTCCCACCCATGGAGAGAACCAGGGACCACCAGGCTGGTTGTAGGAGGTGCAAAGTACTCACAAGCCAACTTTTTAAAGATCTTTCACACAAAAGTGCTACTTGTCTGAGTTTGGGCCAAGCAAAACTCAAATATCTGAATGTTTTTCTGCAAAACATACAGGAGCTCCTGAAAGCAGACTAAATTCCTCCAAAAATGCAGACAAAAAACTTCCTTAGCATCTGAATGATCCCTTTGGGACAGCTGGCCAAGTCAGACAGCAACATTCAGTAAATCCTTGCTATCTGTGTTTGCTTTACTAATGAGCCTGAGTATCATATTTAAATCCTTGTAGCTGTGTCTCATATATTGGCTGCTGTGAAAATAAAATATTTCCATTCAGCAATTGGTGTATATCACAGGCAGCTTGTCTGTGGTCCCAAAATGCCTTTCCTGTTATTAGTGTATTGTGGGCCTTTGACTGGTCACTGTGATGGATAGGATGGTGGAGGCCATCAGAGGGCAACATTTCAAACCAAGAATGCTACAGCTATTGGAGGGTAATTGAGATACTGTGTATTTACACGGGTCTGCCTCAGAAATATTCCTTAAGAAAAGGTTATGTTTGATTAAGGGCTTTCCTCCTTAGAACATGGCAAAGTCAAATTCAGAAAGCAAGAGGAAAGAAATAGAAAGGGAAGCTGGAAAAATAAGATGGGCCATATCCAGTATAGCCCAGCTAATGACTGGTGATAACGTTTGGAAGTAAATGGATGAGACTTCCTCTTGGAGGCAGGATTTTTTAGTTATATGACCCATTTTCTTTTCATCAAATTGATCAAGAAACATTTTGGGTAAGGCTCTCCTTCCTTGGTGTGTTTTGCTGCTTTATAGAACTGAATTGAGAGGAACAAATTAATTTTTGCAGATTTATGTAGGTCATTGTCCCTTAAAGCCATAAGTAAAATCAACAGGCTCAGAGCTATGCTGAAATTGTGTTTGGGAAGCTGTACTTGGTCTCTCTATCCTAAAAAGGGACTGGGACTGCAACTGCCGTGGGGAAAGTGAAAGGATTTTAGAGTGAAAACATCTGGCCAGCATAGGAGATAATTGCACTTTTCACTTCCAGCCTCTGGGAATAGTCCTAAATGAGATAGAGGAAACAGCATGGGCAGTTATGAATAGGCTTGCAGGGAAGGTGTGCTTCTAAATGAATTGTTGGTTCTGAGAGCACAGGTTGTCTTTGTGTGCAGGAGTTTTTATGTCCTGCTGCCTCATTATCTCAGTAACTTACTATAGCTTTATGTCTGTGTTGTTGTTGCAGATCAACTGCCCATAATCCCCTTTTTATAGACTTAATCTGGTGGGCGATAAATGCCTATGGATTCAGCACAGCATCTTCTCTTGGGGGTGGAGGCACAGTGTGAGCAATTCCTGGGCAAGCTGAAAATGCCCCTCATGCCTGTATTTTAAACTCCCCTCCATTCTAATCTGACTTTAAATAGGTGTTGATGCTGACATTTCTGTGAAATACTGTGGTATGTTTACTTCTGGAAAGATCACTGCCAGCTGTCCTAGCTGCAGTATTCTGTATGCACACTGTGGTAATCTAATTAACATCCCCTCTGGAACCTAGAAGTTAACATTGGACAAGATTTGAAAGCTTTTTTTGAAGATTTTGGTAGCTTAGGTACTTGCTGAGACAGGCCAGATAAATTCTAGAAACTGCTTTCTCAAACATTCAGTGAAATAACTATTACGATTTCACATTACCTGTACACACAAGCCAGTTAATTTGTTTTCAGTGAACATTTGTACAAGTAAACTATTCACCCATCTGCAAATATTTATCTTTAAAATGACTAGACAATTCAGCTCTGTGTGGAGATGTGCTTCTGTATGAATTCATAAATCCACAACCACTGGCAGGACATTTTCTGCAGCAGCTGATCATCTATTTATTCTCCCTTTTATTCTCTCCAAAGGTTAGCCTAGACCCTCCTGCTTTGCCATGAATGACAAGCAAACAACTTTTATAATATTTAAAACTTCCTCATTTGAATATAAATCTCCAACAAGGCTCTCCACCACTGTAGCTTGTCATGTGAGCATTATAAATTTATTATAAAGCTTATTTTTATAAAGATTATTATAAAGCAGCATTTTTGTGCTATTTTTTTTCTTCTCACACTGCAGACATAATGCGCATGTGACGATCTGAAAGTACTGAGTGTCTTGATTTGACAGACAGATGTCTATTAAGGAAGGCAGATGTAAACCCCCTCCATACGAATTATTATAATTTTGAAATTAAGGGGCTCTCAGGCAAAGAAACTGGAATAGGAACAACGGTTCTTTACTAGGAAAATTAAAATAAAAACACAGTAATACAAAACAGCAAAACACTGACAGAGTCAGAATACAACCTGACACCCTGTCAGTCAGGGTGTTGGTAGCAGTCCCATTAAATGGTGGCTGCAGTCCTCTTGGAGTGACAGATGTGGTTTGTTGAAGCAGTGGTCCTGTAGAAGAGTGCAGTTTTCCTCCAAAGTCCAGTAAGGATATGGAAAGGTTTGGTTTTCCTCTGGAATCCAGTGGCAAAATGTTGCTCTGAGGTTCCAAATCTCAGATTTTATCTAGGTAGGAAATTCTTGGCTCCTCCCCCTGGATGGATCATCTTACAATGGCATTATGTCATTTTATCAGTCATGCAGTGGGACTCAATGGCCCTTTAACAGAAAGGATGAAGGAGAAAGGATGGGTTGTGGAAAAGATAAAGATCACTGCCCCACCTGGTTTCAACAGATGGTGGTAGAATACATACTTTTGGTTACATCCTGCGTTGCAAGCCAAGACATTATCCACCTATTGCAATCCTCGTCATACCTGAATGAATATCCTCTTTAAACTTGATAATGAAACCTTACACTCAGTCCTCACTTAAGATTAGTTTTCCCTGTAGTACACAAAGGATGGGTTTGTCTTTGCCTGAGGTGGGACTAATCTAAACAGTCTTTCCTAAAATACCTTTCATGTGTACCACAGGGACTTTATTTCCATCCACTCTGTGCAAGGGCTCAGACTGGACAGGACCAGCTCGGTTGATCAACTCTTGGGTGTTGACCATCTAGATGGCCTTTGCTAAGTTCATTTCCCAATTCTTGAAGGTCTCTCTGAAAAGGGCCTTCAGGGTGATCTTAAGTAGTCCATTGCACCATTCAACTTTCCTGGCAGCTCATGCATGATAAGGGATGTGATATATGCATGCAATGCCATATTCTCTGGCCCAGGTGTTTATGAGGCTGTTTTGAAAGGGTTTCTGTTGTCTCAGGGCTGCCATGTCTTCACAGGACTTGCTTTCTACTCAAATGGCAATGTTTTTCTACTCATCAGCAGCCCAGACTGGTTTTCCCCTACATTGCCAGTTAGCCTTTTTCCACTTTTACAGCCAACCCCACAGAGCACTGGCTATCATCTGTGAATGAGTATAAAGGTAGAGCTTTGGCCCCTTCTCTCTCTCAGCAATGTCCAGGGCCAGCTGAACGGCTTTGAGTTAGTTAGTTGCCTAACGTAATGATTCAGAAGGTTGTATCAACAGCTTTACCTTAAGAGAGTCTCAGCTTTAAAGAGCAGTAAGGATCTTTTTAAAATGCCTTTTCTGTGTGGTCATTAATAAAGCCATTCTTTACCAGAGATTATGAGCTCGAGGGACTCCATCACATGAACCTGGAGATTTGGGGCTTGATCTCAACTTGTACAGATCAGTTCCAGCCAGCTAAGCAGTAATTTTCACAACTTTAGGAAATTGTCCTGAATATCCATGGTTTTGAAGAGCAAATTTGCTGAAGCATTTACTTAAGACACACATTCTGTGGATATCTCCATATTTACTGAAGTGCTGAGAAGTGAGTAGTGCACTGAACTGAGTGCTGAGTGAGGGGCAGTTTTTACCAGCAGTTAGTAATTCCTACACTGACACTTGTGTCTAATTGCTGACATGCAGCATACAAAACACTGTACATGAATTTCACTCCAAAGAGTCTCTTTCTTCAAATATTATCTTCATCCATTTTCTGAAAAAATTGAGAAAAGCAGGCTTCTCTGAGACAAAAGTATTTTTTTTGTCAGGAAGGGAAGGTTGGATTTGCCCCAGTTTAAAATTATTCTGACATGACTCACAGATTTTATCTTGAAAGTGAAGTTGTTTGCTGCATTAAAGAGACTTTGTAGAAAGCAGCTATAGCACTATAACCTATTTCCACCAGTTTTAGGATTTAAGTTCTGCTAATGCCTATGTAACCCTTTTTTAATGTCTATATGGAGAATAGAGTGTTTTACACTTGAACTTTAGTATCTGAAAGTGAGAACAGTGCAGCTGCAGTTGTAGTTATGCAGCACAAATTATCATACCCACTGACTGTTAAGTACCCAAAAAATAAGTTGCTAGAGAGTAGATAAGTCATTTCCTGTGACAGGAAAGATTTGCCTGGTAAAGGGAGAGTCTAAATCAAAATTCTCTTGGATCAACTAGACACCAGCTTTCTAAAATGTGTAATTTTGTTATCTGAGCTGCTTTCTCTCCTGTGCCCCTGTCCATGCTGCTCTAATTACAACGATAACTAACAGAACTATGTAACACTGCTAACAGGGACATTGCAGTTTAGTTGAAGATGCAAATTAGCTTTGAGATTTCCTGCAGTCCTAAAGATTTATGGTAATTTTCCATTTCTACATAGGCATATTTGCATTTAGCAAGACAGTTTAGCTCTAATCATCTGTCAGGTGTTGCCAATCTGCTGTTGGTTGGCTAGAGTCATCAGCTTAGAGAGTTTTTAATACTACTGTGCCCATTGTCTTTAATGGGCATCTAGAAGCTGGCTCCTGGGGACTGCTCATATCCCTTAGCATATTCCAGAGTAAAAAGGGCATCAAGGCATCAGTCTCACCTTATGAACCTCCCAGCCCAAGTGTGCAAAATGCCATAGGCAAACCTAGTTACCGTATTTGACTGCTAATGCCTTGCGAAGCATTCCTTACCTCTCACTCTTGTTTTTCCATTTTCCTTTGATCTGATCTGCTCAAGCACAATGCATGGTGTAACCCCTCATTTTGCCCACAGTTAGAGCCATCTATAGGTACTTTCCACATATATCATTTGTATGAACACCTCTTCATTTGGCTACTGCTATTGGAAAAAAAGGAGCAAATCAAGAATAACAAAGGTGGGCCTTTGCTTGTAAGAGCAGCCACTGAACTGGGATTTTATTAACACTCATCTCACTAAAAGAGGGACCTATTCCCATCTGCTCAGGTGCTCGAGATCCTGACTTCATGTCTTCCTGCCCTGCTGGGAGCCCGGCTGCCGCTGTCCCTCCCCCACTGCTTCTTCAGCCCTGCTCAGTAGCCTTGCACCACCCTGCTGCCCCCACCCGCCGAGACATCCAGTGGTTTCAGTCACAGCTCCAGGGTTTCTGGCACATCTTGTCTACCACCCTGGAATTTTTGCTCATTCCTGCTGGCCCAGCTTGCTGTTTCTGTGAGCCCCACAGGAAGTGTACGAAGCAGAGCCTGTCTTCCATCAATCCCCAAGCTTGTGCCACAGCGCCCCCTGCAGCCACAGGGGAATCCTCACATCTGCCCTGCCTGGCCAGGAGCCAGCAGCGCCTCTGCTGGCTGTGCCCAGAACTGCACCAAAGGGAAAGAGCCTACAGCCGAGAGAAGTGTCACTGGTTTGTGGGTCTGCTTGGTGTTCATGCCATAGTTACTGTTTGTTTGCCTTGCTATACATACTAGTAAAGAACTGTTATTCCTGTCTTCATATCTTTGCCTGAGAGCCCCTTGATTTCAACATTATACTAATTTGGTGGGAAGAGGTTTACATCCTCTGTTCCAAGGGGTTTACATTCTCAATTACAAAGGAGGCTCCTGCCTTCCCTAGCAGACATCTGTCTTGCAAACCAAGACATAACCAAAGCAGAGAGTTCACATCTCAGCTTAGAGAGACAAGCAACCTCACTCTCTGCTGTGTAAAGGGAATCCAAAGATAAAGCTAAGAGAAAATTGAAAGGCAGGAAAAAAAAAGAAAAATGAAAGAGGAATACAGGATGAGAAGAGCAGAGGACCCAAAGAGAGGACAAAGAACACAAACATAATGAGAACTGCATCTATGAGATAAAAGGATCTAAGACTACTCTGTTGTAATATTAGTTTTTTATGGGTAGACTGTGGAGCAACTCCACCAGTAATACCCAGCTACTCTGGCTACACAAAGGCATTGCTGAATGCACTCCTGGTGCATTGGTTTTGATGCTCTCCTGGCTTACACCTAGCTTTGATGTGGTTTATGCTAGTGTGTGTGAGAGAAGATATACTCTGAGAGCAATTGTCAACTAATAATAGTGTATAAGAAAAATAGGGCTCAAAAGATTATGAGAGCTACCTAATCTGAAGATCTATCATTATACTTCAATCATCAGATCCTGCAAGGTAAAAAAGCTACTCCTGGCTCCTTTTTTTGTCGTGTGCTTTGAAGAAGCTTCAGTGTTTACCAGTATCTGTCGATTGTTTGATCTTCAAGTTAAGTGTAGCCCCTGATAGATTTATGAGCTGCTGAAAGAAAATGAAGAAGTGTTGTGTTTCTACCACACTATAGAGTAGCTGGAGACACTGAAGTCCTCTTAATCATTATTGCTTATTAGGGAAACTTGTTTTCACTGCTGCTGGATGACAGTTCATTTTAATTTTGCTTTCTGAGGATCCTCTCTGTCAATGACCAGCAGTCTTCATAAGTGGGAATATAAAACAATTGACATAAAACCAATATTAAATCAGGAGTGTGTTGGATTTTTCCCTTCATTTCTAACAGGTATTTATCAGGGTGTTATGACCTGGCAGTCTGAGGCAGATGAGCTTCCAAATGCAGGACCCTGGGGATTGAAGGGAAGTTTGAGTCACAGTTGTGTTGTGTGCTCAGTTAAATATCGAAAGTAAGTGTCAGTTTTGTGTTCCTGACTTTTATCAAAACTGGTCACTGCAGTAATTTTCAACACTTAGAGACACTGGTCTAAGTTTCACAGCTGTTTCACTCAGAAATTTCTTGAGCAACTGCTTGGTTTTAGGAAGTGTTTGAGTAGTATGAATTTGGCCCTTTTTCTTTTTTTTTAAATCATTTTAGGTGGAAGTAAAGATAGAGCAAAAATATAGTTTTGGTTAGTTGGGTTTTTGGTCATGTTTTTTAAGCAGGCCTAAAGCAGAGTTTGTCACTCATGAACTTAGAATCAGGACTAGATTTTCTAACTACCATAGCAGAGATATTAGAGGAACTTCTAAAGGAAGATGGAACTGATGTTCTGGGATTTAATTGAAGTTTCTCCCCCCATGTAAGAGGTGAAGTGGAAGAAATCCCAGGGATTTGGGAAAGAAAAGCTGATGCCTGTGGATCAGTTTGGCACTGAAATCATTGCAGGATACATATGTTCTCTATCCTAAAGGCTGAGTTACGAACAATTTCCTGTTTAAGGACAATACAGTATTTAATGTAGATTTCAAGCAGGTAACACTTGGAGAGCTCCAAGAGGAACTTGTGCGAAGAGCAATAAGCCAAGATGCTTTTAGGCACAACATCTCAGAAGACTGAAGTGGAAAAAAGCTTCAATGCAGACAACAGGGGAAAACCTTCCAATCTTTGATCAAACCCTAATCTAAACAGCCGTGTAAACAGTGGTTTGAGCTCAGGAGCTTTAGGGTTTATTTTTGGTTTTTCAACTCTTTTTTGTTAATCTTCAGCAATTTGTTTTATTGCTTCCAGCCTCAGTTTCCCACTCTTATAAAAGGGATTTGTGGTGCTATCTCCCTTTACAGCATACTTTGCTACCTGTTTCATAAAAGTGTGTACTAAAAGTTTAACCCTCTTTGTTGAACCCAGATAATGGTTTTCCATTAGCTATAACCAATGGGGAAAAAAGGTCCATCATCCAAGGAGGCCGATCATGGAGCCTCTCCCTCATAAGTGAGAGGAGAGGGACAAGGTCAAGGCTACTGTGCATATTGGTCTCTGCATGCCATGCTTCTGAGAGGGATGGAGGAGTTTAGTTGCCAGGGCTGTTAATCTGGCACCTTTAACCAGGTATCTATAAAAAGTGGGAAAAATTATGAATCATCAGTCTCAGGTGCTTCGCAAGAGCTCTTGTTAGAGAATGTTTGCAATGGTCCACAGCTTTAGTCTGCTGAGAGCAATGTTCATCTTCTCTGCCCAGCAGATGAGCAAAATGGTAGCAAAAATATTCTGAAACAGAGGATGTTAAGCAAGCACACAGATGACTGATGTCTGCTGCTCTCCCAGTGGAGTTATCACTTATGTGATTTAAATTCACTTCAGTGACATTTCTGCCCTTGAGGATTTGTTTCCTCCTTTGCAGAGCTGTGTGCACTTTATTTGAAGTTTTGTAAAGAAGAATCTTCCCAGTGCAGGGCTGTGTTTCCATCAGTGTCACAGGCATCAGTCGAGCAGGGCTTTTTCAGTGAGAGCAAATGTCACAAGTATCCCAATGCTTGAGTTAGTTCTCTGCTATTCATTTTACCAAAGCTCAGGTCCTCAAGTCAGGCTGTAGAGTCCTCAGCTATCTGAGATCCATAACTTCATCTCACTCTGCTGACAAAACAGCAGTTTTTGTCAAAGGGGAGTCAGGCTGACTTCACAGATAAATGCAATGGTAGATACTGGGGAGGATGTTTAGCTCTGAAATGGGTTCCCCTCAAAAATCTTTCTGACTTTAAGAACACACTTCTGGGGTGGCATTTGTGGAGGTTACTTTAACACGGCTGATGTGAACAAAGAAGAGGCAGAGGAGCTATTCCTGCTATATCGGTCAAGGCAAGGAACAAACCCATCTTCTTATGTACGCATCAAAGCCTATAAATAGATAAATAAAGTAAGCTCAGACAGTATCAAACTAGAAAAATGTGATGTAACAATTTAATTATCATACTTATCTTCCTAATTGCACTCTGCTGAGATTACTTGCAAGCCTAGCAAGTATTTCTGTGTAATAGGATCAAGTGTATTTGCTGTTTTCAATAGAAACTGTTTTCAATAGAAAGCTGAAATGAAAGGTGAGATTCAGAAAATAGCATGAAAATTACTGCCTAGAATTAATACTAATAGTATTTTCTCTTAAGAAAACTTTCCTCCTGTAAATGTGTGACCCATTTTCTAGAATCCGTCTGTGTATTTGTAACATGCTGTGGGAGCTGGGACTGGAGACCGAAGATCTCACAGCCTGCATTGTCCATGTGCTAAAAAAAGCAGCAACTATACATGGGGAAGCAACCTGTAGCAAAGGGAAAACTATGCCTCCTGCATAAATTATAATATTGACCAAAGTAATATTAGTATATGGACTCAGAAATCATCTTCAGCCTTGAAATACTTTTGCTCAGTATTGGTTTTAGTCACTGCTGATTTTGAGTGAGGGTTGTCCAAAAAAAAATACAGAATTTGAACTTTATCATAACATGATAAAGTGACACACAAAGTTCAGGAAAGGATTCTTTCAAACTTCTTGTCACACTGTGCTGAAAAGCATTTATTGATGGCTCCAAGTGCTGCTAATAAGATTGAGGTGTGTTAGGAAAGTTGGTTTCTCCTGGGCATGAAATTACTCCAACAGACACTAAGGAAATGTATTCCAGTAATCTATGGCCACTTCATGTGTGCTGCAGATCACTGATGATTACTTCAGCAAAAATAACAGCTGCATTACTACTGCGTAAAATCTTCAGAAAACAACTACTTGCTTTATGCAGCAGTTAGAAAAGTGAATTGATTTAATTAGTAGATGCACATTTTGTTGAATGCATGTGTATTATTATTCTACTGATTTCTCAGATGCAAACCCTGAGCTCACAAAAAAAAGCATCTTAAAAATCATTCTATCAGTTGCATGCTCATGCTTTGGTTTGCACTGTAGGTTCTCATGCCAGCAAGATCAAATCCAGCTGAGTCTCAAGCCCTTGGACACCAGCCCTGGGTGAGTGATCCTCCTTGTGAAGAAGTTGGTTTTGACAAATTGGCTGGTGCAGAGGACAGTGGCCTTACAGTGTGATATAACTTCACACTGGAAGCACTGCATAGAGATACACAGAAGAGCCTTTCCAAGAGGCCCTCGCCAAAGGAGCTTGTTTGTGAGACAGTAAACGATGACTGAAGAAAACAGGAAAAGATAGAGGATACATGCTGAAGAGTCTTACTGAAGCTTTTTAATTCAGTATTAGTCTTATTCAAAGCTGCAGCAGGTATGAGCGTTGCCAGAAAGATATGCAGAGTTCTGGCTTTGAGAACCACTACTCAAAGTTTGTAAATTGTCCATTTGCTGGATCAAAACAAAGGATAATGGATTCAAGCTGAGAGGGGTTAGATTAATGTTCAGTCTTAGGAATAAATTCTTTCCTTTGAGGGTGGTGAGGCCCTGGCACAGGTTACTCAGAGAAACTCTGGCTGCTCCATCCCTGGGAGTGTTGAAGGCCAGGCTGAATGGGGCTTGGAACAGCCTGATCTAGTGGAAAGTGTCCCTGCCCATGGCGGGGGGTGGAAAGAAGACAAGGTTTGAAGTCCCTTCCAAACCAAACCATTCCAGGACCCTATGATTCCTGACTCTGTTATTGTTATGCCCTGATGCTGGAAGCAGCCCAGGGCTGTTTTTGAAGGGGTGCTGAGAGATGCTGTCCTGCTGAACTGTGCAGTCTGTGCTCCCTGTGTAGCATCCCAAAGTACTTCCAGGAGGGTTGACAAACTTAAAAACACCTTGGCATAAGACTACTAAGCTTTATTCTCTCCATAAATTTGTCCAAGGACTAAGAGTGTTTTAAGGCACATCAACCTAAAGAAGTTTTAGAGTGCGCTGGAAAAGAGCTAGAGTGCTGTAATTTACAGCCAGGAACATTTACCTGGACAATAGGAATCCTGGTGCATTGAGCTGAAAAATATGCTGCAGTATATGGTATTGGCTTGTTTGCAATAAACCACTAGTCCAGTACATTTTATTGGTTTCACAACCATTTATTGTTTTGTTTTCAGAAATACAATACGCAAGCAAACTGTCCGGTGTATTTCCAAGGGCAGTGTTATCACTCTACCTCTTCAGCATCCATACACCAAGTAAGGAGCAGCTTTTCTAGGTAACAATGGAATTTTGTGGTGTACTGTTTGTCTTTCCAGCCCATTGAACAAGACCCTCCTCCTTTATATTTCCATGTAGGTAAGTGGTCAGCTCCGTTGGTTGGAGCATGGTGCTAATAACATGTTGTGGATTCAATCTCCATTTGGGTCATTCACTCCAGATTTGGACTTGATGATCCTTGTGAGCTCCTTCCAGCTCAGAAAATTTAGTTATTCTCTGTGAAATAAAATGAGTGTCCAAACAAAAATTCCCTCAATTTCATGAGCTCCCAAAGGCACAGGTGTTTTTGGTTTCAGAGATACAAAATGGTCATGGACCATGATCCCTAGCTTCAGACATGCAAATTTATATTATCAGCCAAAGAAGAAATAGCTCTCCCCAAAGGATGCCTTTGAGAAACCAGATTCCTTCAACACATGTCAAGTATTTTAACTTTCATTCTGGCCTGAATCAGGGAGGAATGTTTGGTGGATTCTCAGTTCCACCTGCAGCCTTTCAGCAGCTTGAAATGTTCACTGTATCCCATGTCCTATTTAGCCTTTGTGCTCAGCCGTCTGTAACTGAGCTGCTCTTTCCAGCACACCCACTACAGCTTCATCCTTAAACTGCAGGAATGAGTTCCAACCTATTATTGCACTGCTTAATGAGCCCATTCAGATTGTTTCGGAAGAGTAGTCCTCATTGTCTTATCCCAAGGATTTAAATAGGCTCATTTATCAAGGCCAAGCCTTGATAATTCCTTCATTTCTAGTGGCATTTTAAATCCCACAGAAACCAGGAGCTTCTGAGCAGGGAAATAACTTCCTGCCATTAGGTAGCACCTATCACCAACCAAGAACACTCTTGAAATTTATATTCTTAGCTATGGCATTTGCTCAGAACTAATGAATTGAGCTGGGACAAACAAATCACTTTTTCAAATATTAAGTATCTCATCAAAGGGTTTGCTTTCAATTATGTGTTTTTGCAGTAAGATGCTAAGTTTTTTCCTTTTCTTTTCTGCATTTTTACTTAGTTTTCAAGCCCATATGCAATTCCATATTGCTTTTTCAAACTGTGTCTCTTAGACCACTCACACCAAGCTCTTTTTCTTAGTATACTCTTTTCTGTGTGCCCACATTCTCTGGTTTCTTCCTTCTCCCTTTAATTTCTTTACCCCATAAGTCAAAGATTCGTTATACTGAGGAGGGAGCAAAACACTAAACCTTTCAAATCAAAATGAGAGCTTTTCTTTTGAAGAAATAATCTGCATTATGGCAATAATGAGCAATTATAGGAAGTTGGTGGCATTTCAATAATTGTATTCCTATTGTTTTGCTCAATAGATGTTAGTTCACATTCTAGAGAACTCCTTTATGTACTACTAAGATCATTCTTGTAAAATTACACATTTCCTGACCTTTTTCCTCTTCAGAGGATTTTCACCGAGCATACTTATTCTACAGAATAATTGTTGATAGCACTCCTAAACCCCAGGTACTTTCAGTTTAACCTCTAGCAGAGTGAAGTTTCTGAGTTTCAGAATGTGAGATTCTCTTGACCCCTGTTGAGAAAATCACTATAGATGAATCTCTTTATAAATATCATTGTAGAAATTGTAATAAATATAATTGTAGAAAGGTAGGAGAGGATGATACAGCTCTTTCCTTAGAGTGATTTTTATGGGTTTGGAGCTTCCCTTGCATAAGGGTAGGAGGACTGTGGCTGGAAGATAAAATTGTCTTCTAAAAAAGACAGAGATTGCAAGCAGTAGAAAGAATAATTATTGTTCTTATTTAAGCAAAAAAATCAGTTCTAGACTTGATTTGGGATTCAACTAAAGGCTGAAAAAAGTCTAAATACAGGTAGAATTTTAACGTGAGATTTGTTGTACAATACATATACTCTAACATATTAATTGCTCAGTATAATTGATGCAATTGGAAATTAAATCACTGACGTAACTCTGCTGCTGCTGAATCCCATGGTGGCATCCAAACTCTCATTATGAATCTTTCTCCACCATTTTCTCCATTAAGTTCTCGAAATATATCCTGATTTTGCATATCCCTTGCTCTTTGACCATGGTAGCTTGTTCCTTCTGTCCAGATTTGCCATGTGTCTCTCAGACATGTGGTGATGAAAAGTGCACTGAATTAATTTACTTGTGCTTCTGTTCCTGATGCCAGCCCTTGAACTCAAGTACTTCTTCGGTCTTTCTTTGTATTCAAGTTGATTGAGAGGGTTGAGCCATATACAATATTCAAATTGCTTTTATGCATGAAGAGATTTTCAAGAAATCAGTGTACTCTTTGAGTGACATAACTAGCTGTCCTATAAAGACAGCAGTAATGTTCCTTATGAAGACTGATGCACTAATAGTACATTCAGTAACGTACTTTTTAAAAGCTAAATTCTTCATTCTTGGTATTTGAGTAGGACACAGAATTAAGCATGCTGAGCTGTATTTATTAGCAGAAAACTGATTATTATTACTGACCAATCTGCTTTTCAATGACTCAGTGAGCATGTTGTTTTTTATAGTAATGAATACGGGGCTCTTAATCAGGTGATCTGACAAGTGTGCAGTTTGCCTGGAAAATTATGCTGGACTTAAAGTGGTTTTATGAATAATAAAAAAGGGGAAGAACCTATAAAGTGTTGGCATTTAAAGAGAAAGGGTCAGGAAATGCTGAAGGAACAACAGAGCAATTCTTTGAGTTTATCATCTGTATGCAATACTTGGCCAAAATTCCAAATTACTGTCAGAGATACATTGTGCCCAACTCAAGACAAATTTCAGGTTTGGTTTTAACATTTTCCACTGAAGGCCAAAGAAGCAGGACTGAAATGTTCTTTATAAGCAGGAGGGTAATATGGTACTATGAAAGGCCTCTGTAAAAATCAGATGGCTGCAACTCCCCTGGGCTCTGGGGGCATGCTTACCTTCCTCTAGTAAAAAATAAAATACTTATTTTTACTTTGAGTACATATTTGTGTCATATCTTACCCACTTATGTGCTTCTAAGGCATCTTAATCTTTCTACAAACCTGAACTATTTTCTGATACTGATCTCTTTCTTCATACTCCTGAAAGTGTCTTCTCCTGTACCCAAGAGCCTGGACTGCAGGATACTGATGGGTCTTGGGAGCTGCTCTTCACACCACAGTCAAAGCAGATTTTCACACTGACCAAGTCTATGAAAGGGAATAACTGACTTGCACCTGACAACAGTGATTGAATGAGGCTCCATGGAGACTTCCGCTGACTTTGATGGCCTTTGATAGTCAATGATGAGTCACTGTCACCAGTGACCTTAAAAATTAATATACTGCTAAAAAATACATCAAATTTTTTTATTTGCCTTTATTTAGTGATCTCTCTTCCTATTCTGGTCTCTATGATTGATTAGAGAGTAATATTGTATTTCATTCTGTTGATCCAGTTGTAAATGGGTGTCCAGTTCTGAGGTTCAACTTAAGAGCAATTGGTCACTTTCCATTACAAATTACTATATAAAGAAAGCAACCAAAAGCAGTTTTAAAGATAGTGTTCCGAAGAACTTGTTCATGGAGGATTTAATGTTCTAGGAAGATAGATGAAACTCCTTAGGGAGCAACTTCTAGGCTTAACACTACTGCTTTGCAAATTTTTTTCATAACATCAGAATTAACATGCCAGTTTTTGTCATGTGGTCTACATTCCATTTGGATAATGAGTGTCAGTCTGTGGCTGTTGTTTCCCAGGTCACTCACATGCTAAAGACGGACCAAGGGCTCATTTGGGTCTGTGTAAAGAACCACTCTGATGCCAGTATGCTTGTATCAGCTCTAACTCACAGCACTGAGGCCCTGCTCACTGGGCACAACTTAATCTAAACAGTATATGTTGCCTGCAGGAATCACCTTTGACTTTACAATCTTTCTCCTGAGCTTTAGGTCTGAATTTATGCCTCAAGAGAATTTCCACTGAAGCCACTGAAAATTGTGTATAAATAAAACTATTGGAAACAATAGTTGTCTGTTACATATGAGGACCAGGTATATCTATTCCTTTTTCTCCTTCCTTCAATTTTTTCCTCTTCCATAACCAATATGCAGAATACTTGATTAGAACTTCAATGTTACAGGTATGTTTTCTTTATTTGTTTTGGGAGAAAAGTCATCAAATATGACAGACAATGGAAACAAGGCATGAAGGAATTTTCTGCTTTATGTTCTTAAAAAACTAAATGGAGCAAGGAGGCAATTTCAACTCGAGTCTCACAAATAACCTTACTTTTTTGCTCCTAGGTGCAGTATTATCTTTATATTGTGCACTGACCTCTTAGAAAAGGGGGTGTGAAGATGATAGAGAATAAGGACCATCAGTGAATATAGGTGAACTAACTCTAAAAGGAAAAGTGCATTGGAGAGAATCAATTCTACATTATTTTTGTACTGTCTGCAACACCTGAGCCTTGAGTATCATTTGGAAATACAGAAATGTCCTTTTATCTATATTGTGAGCCTGAAAGGATTTCCTGTTTATTTGCTCTTTGTCATCAAAAACTCTTGTCTATTATTGCACAGCATTTTGTATTTTCTTCCATAAAACTCTGAAATGACTGTTTAGATTGAATGCCTCAAGTGAGCACTAAGTAAGCCAAAGAATGCTGTATTTCCTTTCAAGACCTGGGAGACACATGCGTCACTCAATACCATCTTTTCTCTGTATTACAAACACAAGCTGCTTTAGTGCTTTTGTTTCACAATAAGGAAAATTGCTCTTCTTTTAACCTGTCTTGAAAGCCACTTTGTGGTGTGAAATTTAGTGTAGAGATGCTGTAAAGTTTAAACTTACAGTTAGGTAAGCATTAGACACTGCTGTCATCTGCAGTGGCACTTCCCAACAGGTAAATAGATGGGAAGCATTCACTGCAACCTCCAGCGTCAAAGGCTGAACTCCCACTGCTGCTATAGTTATTTGTTATGGTAAAACTCAGGTAATTATCAAAAACTGGGCTGCATTCTGCCAGGAGCCATATAAATTCAGAATAGTAGATGATCTATGCTCTGACGAGCTCAAAATTTGAAAAGATAAGGCAGCTTTGGTGTGAGGTTAGGAGTATAATTATGTTTTCAATAATCCCACACCAACTGATGGATTTGTAGTATTTTTTAAAAGAAGGATCAAATGCAGTCTTCAAATATTATGATTCCCTGAACAACTTATATCTTTTTAGTGTTCAATATCAGCTGGGTTGGCTAGATGATCTATAAGTTCCCTTCCAACCCTAACCATTCTATGATTCTATGATGCTAGAACACTATTTTCTTGAAAAACATCGGTGGTGCAGTGAGCATTTCTACACACACAGCTCACTAAAAACAAACTTAGCTTCTTCTCTAAGCTTCCCAGGCTGAACACAAGAGCCATTATGCTCAGACAGCTGCTGTCCCTACTATTAGAATCTGTAGTTTTCTAGCACAGGTTTAAATCACATCACAAAGCACTACCATAACTGACTGGTCCTTTCATGAAACCTTCCAGATATTAACAGTTGCAGGACTTGTGTGCTTCGATTGCGATATTTATTTTGAAGTACCTTTAATTCTATAAAACACTTTTTTAAAAGCACGTTACCTAAAGTTAGAACACTTTTAGCCTCGGGTAATGAAAGATTCAAAATTAATCTTTATCTAGGCTAGGACAAGTGAACTCATGTTTTACATAATTTATTATGAAGGTATTATTCTTTTCAGTGTCACAATTTTAGACATTCACTGGTTTTCCACTTCCTCAGTGGAATAGCTTTCTAGTAGTGACAAACTGGGAACCAGTAGAGAGTCCACAAGCAGAAGTGGCTTATTTTTACATAACGTTGTGCTGATTGTCTGGAAGTTTTGTTGTAAAATTCAATAGGAACCACAAGATGGGGAACTGGGGATCTCATACTTGTATTTACATTGAGTTGGTAATATGGAATATTATGGTAATTAAAGGATTTTAACAAGATATTTGTGTTGTTTTCCCTGCAGAAAACATGGATGACTGAGAATATCCTATATACTAGTCCAGGAGATGCCAAGCAGCTGCTTGTATTTTGTTCCATATTTCAGTTGTGCTTGGAGAACTTTTCTCTGTAGTTAATGGTTTTCTCACAAAGTATGTATTCACTCTTCTTTGTAAACCTAACTACTTCTCCCTGAATAAGAGCCTATTATGGCAATTAAGAGTTTCTGGTAGCCATGGAAATAATCATATTTCCTGACCTGACTAAGGTGTTCTTCTGCCCTCCTGCATCTCAGATTTTGGGATAATTTACACATTCCTGATTTAGACGATGCAATGCTATTACTGTATTTTTGAAAGTATGGGGCATGTCAGTGAGAGTAGTTGTTTCATACAAAACAAAAGCCAGTTCTTGGGAGTACAAACACATTACTTCTGACTGAAATCAATCCTGCTTTGCTCAACAAAGGACAGAACTTGTCCCATGCAACAACAGAAAAAAATGAGCTGACCACGGAAAGAACAATGCACAGGGAGAAAAGTATTGACCATACTATAACATAAAAAAACAAATGTGAAAAGTCCATAATTTAAAGCTGACCCAAGTAAAATAATTCAATCATCAATTACAGTAATTTCACGATTACAAGCCGCACTGATTATAAGCCGCATCTCCGGGTGTCGGCAACATTTCATTCTTTGTCCATACATAAGCCGCACCTGATTATAAGCTGCTCTGGCGTTCGCAGCGAGGATCCACGTGCAACAAATTTGCCAATTAGTAACAGAATCATGGGATCGCAGGGTTTACTGGCTCGGCTCGGGGCCGGGTGGTCTTGGGCTGCTCGGGGCTGCCGATGGGGCCAGGTGGCCCAGCTCAGTGCTGCCACTCGGCAGGGCCGCTCGGGACTGGCCATCACTGCCGCCAGGCTCACTCGCCCCAGCCCGGCGCTGGCCCGTGGTGGCAGGCGGGACGGAGCCCACCAGCACCCACGGTGGCAGTGGCAGGTGGGGAAGGAGCCCCCCCGCTCCCACGAAGGCAGGCGGGGACGGAGCCTCCCCACTCCTGCAGCAGTGGCAGTAGGTGGGGGCAGGAGCCCCCCTGCTCCTGCGGCGACAGTGGGAGGTGGGCACAGAGCCCCCCCCCTCTCCCCTCCCTGCGCTGCCAGCACAGAGCCCGGCTCCACCCCTTGCACAAGAGAGTAACCAATTTGTAACAATTGCACAATCACGGGTTTTACTGGCAGGTGCTCGGCTTGGCACCTCAGCTGCACTTCCGGGGTTGGAAATTTCAGAAAATTTTTTTTTCACATATTAGCCGCTCCTGAGTGTAAGCCGCATTTCTGGGGTGGGAACAAAATTTTAGTTAAAATGGTGCGGCTTGTAATCATGAAACTACTGTACATATAATTCCTCCTTAACAGTGAACTATCTTAACAGTTTTTTGTAAAAATCAGTCCATAGATCCTTATTATATATACTTGTGTATAGACAGATAAATACACACATATAAAATCTCATGCCACAATAATAATTTACTTTGATTTATCAAGATTAGCTGTTCTTTTGTGTGTGTCCATGAACAGTTATCTCAGACTCTTTATACTATATGATTTGCAATAACCCCAGCAGTAAAATAAGGGTTTTCAAGTGCAACTTCGTTGGATTTACTCCCATATTCTGTATGTATAGTACAACAGCAAGAAGCAGTGCCACCATGAGTATTAGCTAGAATAATAAAGCTGAAAGCATCCTTTGCCAATGGCCTTAATTCACACTCACTTTCCCTTCCCAAGACTGTCACTAATATGCAACAACTACTTCTTAAATATTATTTAAGTTAAATAGCTGATTATTATTGCTAAATGATATGAATACTTTTAGCTGTGATTGGACAGAGAAACTGCTTTGCTTTTCAGGTTCCTGAATGGATATGTTTGCAAACATTTTGCCTGGCACATTTATTTAGGAAGAGCTGAAATCCAATTTCATGAACGTGCTTTGTGAGTCCTTTAAATTCCTTTTTTTACAAATACATCAATTACTCCAGGAAAGGCAGTGAACTTTTCTCTGATATGACCAAAAATAATTTAAAATTTGGATGAATATAGGCTTAATTCTTTGCTTCATAGCTTCTTCAGTTTTATTGGAATAGAAGAATGTATATTGAATTAGGTAATAGAAGCTATGTTGGAAAGTCCTTGTCATTCGGCAGTTGCAGAAGAGCAATCTCAGACAATGTGGCTTGGCTCATCCCACCTAATTTTGGGATTTAACTGAGCCACACAACTGAGCCACACAACTAAACCTTGGTTTTAGCATTTGCTAGAATTGCCCTCCTAAGACAGAAAAAAGCATGTTATTATCTGAAGAAAATCATCTCCTTCCCAAATGGTCATGACCTAAAATGCTTATTTTCCTTTCTTTTTTTTGCACACCAGATAAGTCAGCTCTATGGAACAAAAATCATACATTATCCAGCCAGCAGATTTGTCTGTGAAAATAGGTAAATTTTACTCCTACATGCAATAAAATTTGCGAGCTCTTCCGCAGAAGAATTACAACATTCATAGACTTTCTTCTAATATTTTTCCCTACCTCACCTTGACTTCACTCAGCTCCGGACAGGCAGGATTGATTTCCATCTATCCATGGTGCTCCTGGAACTGCCAATGGATTGTTAAATTATGATAATAATTTTTAGGCTGTTGGCCACACATTTATTATGAAATGAGGTAACTCTCTTCACATGAGCTGTCAGGGAGAAATTACTTTTACTCACATTCTAGTTTAAATTTGAACTGGAGGCTTCAAGGTGATGGCCGTGAACTTCGTCATGTATTAAAGGGCCATGAAGCATTCAAGTTTTTCTATTTTTAGCTAGAACAGGACTTCTAAACTTCTGTGCTGGAAAATACGTTTATATGTCATATAAACATATTGACATATGCTTATATGTCAAAATTTCATAGTATTAAATGCAATAAATCTGTATTTCTGCAGATTACCTCCATCGAAGTTGACTTAATTTCTATAGGCCAAATTCTGTGCTCCCTTCCTTCTTCTGTTGAAAGCAATAGATGCTTTAAAAAAAATTTTGGGAAACTTTCTGGGCCCATGACAATAAAACTCAGAAAACTGTTCAAAACCTTGCATGTTTATAGATTTCATTAGGCTTTAAAGTACCTCTGTTCTTCTGTGTGAATGTTTAGGATTTATTAAGTACATGGCAGTCTTGTTACACTCATTATAACATTTCACCCTTAAACTGTTGGAGTATTGAGCCCATGAACTGAAGCTTTGAAATCTTTAAAGACCTGTGGATGGAGCTCAAGTAGGAGAGTGAGCATCCATAAACTCTATAGAGAGTTACACACACAAGGACCAACACTGTACTTTGCATTTGAATATTTCTCTTCAATGCCTTTTGCTTACACTTCATTTTCAATCAGGCATGTTGAATGCAACCCAAAACAAGATCTTTACCTAATACTGAGTTTAATGACCCTTTTAATACTAGCAGAGCTGTCCTCCTTCACTCTCGCTGCTGTTCCCTTGTAGCTTTGGAGCGTTAAACTTATTATAAAAATGTCTTTTTGGTACGGTTCACAAATTAACTGAAAGGCACAGAGAAGCAGTATACTCATCCAGCATGAAATCAAAATCTAATCAATGCAGATTATATTAGATTAGCTAAGCAAGTAAACAATTAGCCAAGTTAATGTTACTTATCATGTCCTTCAGCACTGAACAGTTAAGGAATTTGTCTTCCCAGACATATTTAGTTCCAACTCTTGTTGGTGACATTGCAGGTTCTTGGATTCATTTTTCAAACTACTACTCCTGTGAGATCTTTGTTTTCATTCTGTTGTGAGTCTTGGACAAAAAGGTAGGAAGAGGAGAGTCAGCTGCTTTGGAAGGAAATGGGAGCTTTGATGTAAACATATGATGCAGACTAAGGAATTGTCCTCAGGCACATAGCAGCCTCTCTTCAGGCTGAATTACACAAAGTGTTATAGCTGGTAAAAATTTTAATTCACAAAATTATTAGTATTAACTCTAAACAGTGACTGCTATACCTGGGCAACTGATTCATGTTTTTCAGTGGGATGAAAAGGAAATCACAGAATTTTTACGATGCTTTAAGCCAAATTCAACACACCATATTTTTTCACTTCTCATAAGTAGGGACAATCCTGCTGGCATTGAGCAAGTAGTTAAACTTTTCAGTATAAAATTAAGGAGGTCAAATATAGTTTTATTAACAAGTATTTGGGGTATTTTCCCACCCTAGCCAATTAATTATATTTTTTCTAATCTTAAAAGGTTTTGCTGAATCATTACTTGTTCCTCTTTTTCTGACAGAGAAATTTTTAGGAATTATGAGGAATAAATTGCAAACACCCAAGGCCAAGACCTGCTGGTGTTTATGTGTTTCCAGATGGCAAATACATGAGGGATTGGAAAGAGTAAATAAACAATGTCTATATAATATTTTTGGTTTTAAACAAAAACAAAAAGGAGAAATGTATACAGAAATTCTTAATGAGCCAGATACTGGCTAAAATTTGTGATCATATTTTCTTAACAGTGAAGGTAAGAGTTTTGTGGCTGGCTGGCCGGGGGGGATGGGGATGAAATGAATGTAAGCAATTATTTCCATTGTGAAGGCTTCCAGAATTTTCTGCTTCTTATCAGCTGGCAGGTTATCACCATGTTGATAATGGTGGAAATGTGCTCTCACTCTAACCTCGTAATGGGCCAAAGAGGGTACAGGACGTTCATGTTGAGCTGAAAAATCCTTGAGAGGAAGAGAAACAGAGTGGGGATGGGCATTCTTGGGTCTCAGCACCAGCTGCCTGCTGTGTTTTACCCCTCCTGCCTTTGTGCCATCTTGGGGAGCTGGCTGAACCCCTCTGGGATCTAAATCATTGAAAAGATCAAAAACAGGTTTGTGGGCAGGGCTAGAAGCAGCAATGAGGGGTCTTCATGAGCTCTGAGACCTTCTCTTCCCAACAGAAGAATGGCCATGGATTCATCAAGGATTGCACAAGGATGTTGGCTTGTTACTTCACAATGCGACTTATATATAGTGTGCTTTTTTAAAAAAACTATGGAAACTTTCCCATATATGGCCTTTTCTCCATATTTTATAATTTGCTTCCAGGCTTTCTTAAAACTGTATAAGACCAGTAATATTTCCAAAGAAGTCTGCACTCTCTCCCTCAAGGTGCAGCAGAGGAAGAGACACCCCTGGAGTACCTCGACCCTATTCCACATGCCATGTGCAGCTCCTGGGATGTTCCTCATCCTCTCTCCAGCCCATTTAGTCCTTACTCTGCTTCCTTTACTCACCCTGGGAAATCTTATCCAACAAACCTGTTTGAAAGATGAGACCAATTCCAAGGTAATGTATTGTTTCCTTATATTTAAATTTAGCTGACCCCTACACTAAGAATAACTTAGCAGGAAAGTGTAGTCTATCTGCGAGATCTTGACAGCACAATCCATAAGGACAGTGGAAACTTCTCAATCTTGAGAATTAAATGTAAACCCATTAGGATGTGTTGTGATGAGAAGTGGTCTACAAAGAAGTCCAAACCCTGCCAAGTACCACTGACTTTTCCTCCTGAGAAAGGGAAATGTTTGGCATCATCTGGACATTCACCACAATTATAACAGCTCCTTGGGGGCCTTCTGTAGGTGATCTGTCCAGCTCCTGGCCCCACTGCAAGTCATAGAAGAATAGAATGGTTTGGTTTGGAAGGAACCTTAACAATCATCTACCTCCAGTCCCCTCCCATGGGCAGGGACACCTTCCACTATCCCAGATTGCTCCAAGCCCCATCCAACCTGGCCTTGAACTCTTCCAGGGATGAGGTAGCCACAGCTTCTCTGGGCAACCTGTGCTAGGGCCTCACCACCCTTATAGGGAAGAATTTCTTCCTAGGATTGAATCTAAACCTCTTCTTTTTTAGTTTAAAGCCATTCCCTTGCTCTTTATAAGTTTTAAGTCATGGCTGCAATATGGACTCCAGGAGCAAGAAAGAAAAGGATCTTTAGCACTCAAGTCAAAGTGAGATTTCTTCTTGTTGCCAAGTCTACAGCTGAACCCTTTCCGAGCAGATCTTGGGGAAACATGGATTTCCATTTATTTAACTGCTTGACAAATCTGGGGATCGTTGAAATTAATTGTTGTATTAACAGTAGCAAGAATGCTTATCCTGTGATGTGGGTCTGTGGAGGCCACTATGATACAAACAATCCAAGGAGAAACACAGGAAAACATTACATGCCATAACCCAATGCCAAGAGAATTCTAATGCAAAAGAACCTAAATGTGAAAGAAAATTTTGATTGATACAGTTTTGTTTGATTCATAAATAACACCGATTCATTTAAAAGGATTCAGCTTTATCAAGCAATAGTCATAGGCTGATTTCAGAGACCTAAAAGTTTCAAAGGACTCAACCTTTAAATAATGTTGTCTTTTAATTTTGAATTTTAAAAGAAACCCTCTTTGAACAACTGAACTTGAAAGGTAATTGTGTTGTGGTTCACTAAAGAAATTTTGCATTCTCAGCACTTTCTTGTAAAGAAAAAAGGCAATCAAAAATTTTGCAATCTGTCTTAATTTTAAAGCTTTGGATTACTCAAGTACTTTGATAATGTAAAGAAGTGTCCATTAGAAAAAGGGGGCAAATTAATTTCTTGGTCATTTTCCAAAATTTCTTCTAAGATGCGTTTTCCTATTTTATGTTGGTCAGGGAATCCAGATTATGAGATCAGTGCAAATTTAACAAATATTGAAGTCCTAAAAGTGTAACTGAAGGCATATAAATGAAGAGTTACTAAATTTGGGGAATTGAGATTAGGGTGAATTACATGTGATTTTGGCAAGGATTTACACCATTTTTGACACTGACTTTTCAATTAAATTATGCTTATTTTATTTTTTATAAAAAATATTTTTAAAAATAAAAATACAGTTTATCCACTTCTATGGCTTGATCCTCATCCTGCTCCCTCATTGCTGTTTATTTATTTTGATGGAGTAAATCTTAATTCACAGAGTTATGGAGGTGGAATGCTGAACTATTCCAAATGAGCTGGATTTGCGTGTACCTGAGGATTAATGGGCAAAGGAGTAACCACAAATTGTGATTTGCAGGTGCTTCCTTTCTCTATAATGTTTTAAGGGTTTTTTTGAGAAATAGTATAGAATAGAAACGATCAGAGTAGCTTCTGGTCAAGAGCAGACCCCTCTTGCATCCTGGAAGTCAGAGGACTTCGCTGGCTAGTTGCTGTGACCCGTCCCAACTCCAGTAAGTAATTGTGAAAGTTTGTGCACTCTGATTCTCTTTAAACAATGTGTTGTGCAATGACTGTAAAGAACAAAAGCCTATCAATAATCAAGGGGTTGTGGTTAAAAAAATTAATGGCTCTCAATATAAAATTGGATCCCTAGGTCTTCACTCACCCACTTCAGAACTAGTTCAAAGCTATCCGAGGTAATAAAAGACATTGCTAAAATAAAAGACCTATCCAAGCTAATAAAAAACTTGACAGAGTTACTGTGTATCATTTCCCAGGGAGCTGTAAAGACTGTGTTATAGCCAGTTCATTGGGAACTAAGTACAGAGCACAAACACTGATGAAGCTTAGGAAGAAGGATGAGTTATGGGTGGATCAGATACAGAAACAAAAGTGCTATGCTGGAGGTTAAAGCCATTCCAGAAGCTGAATGCCTTTGCTACATAGAAAAGAATGTGACAATGAGTTTCATTTAAAGACTGAATTAATTTGCCACAGGAACTGTAAGGTTTTGCTTTTTTAATCAGGATGCAGACAAGTAATTTCTTAGGCAAGCAAAGCTCTGAATTATGCTAGGGAAGACACAATGTGAGCAAACAGTCTTTTCTGTAATATAGCTATAAAATATTATATTATACACATGCATAAAATAAAGAAGTGATTGAACTTGTCATTTAATTGCATTATCAGATTTGTAGCTTGTGAAAATGTCAGGGAAAATAATACAGTACATAGGATAGGTCAATTTATTAATTGTGGATAATTTTTGAGCCAACTCCAGTCACTGCTGTTGTATTATTTATTTATAGATATTCATAAAGTTGCTTGGATAAATAATTTCAACCAGCACATCAGTTTTTTATAGTCTTCCTATTTTGATTGCATCCTGATTGTCTACCAGGATCAGCGACTGGTTTGCGAGGCCACACAGCATAATTTCTATCTGGATACCCGTAACATTTCCAGGGGAGAGAAACCTTGAATACCTGCTGAATTTGGGCTTTTTAATGATGTGACATTTGTGGCACTTTAAGTATTTGTAATCTTTGAAAGAACAGGAGAAAAGGGGTAATTTATTCATGCGTGTTTTTCTAATTCTTGCCCAGTCCCTTCCAACTCTATTATAGCTGGCTTCGCTTGCTTCTTGAAGTTGAATCACAGAAAAATTCCAGTTAGACAGTTGAACTGAGGGCCAAATCTTGGTCTAGATATCCATTTTCATTTACCACAGAAATTTGGAGGTTTTTATGAATAAGAACTTGTTGCTAATGGTGGAGAAAGGAACGCAACATACACACCCCAAGTTCATGCAGCAACAGCCAATGTTTATTGATGTGCACCCTCTTTTATAGGGGCTTTGAATTTCCAGCACTTGCAGATACGATTGGTCAAAGAGCTTAACTTCACCCAGCTCACTGGCCAATGATATGGGTGCATTCCCAATTCAAAGGGATTGGCTGGGGCCCCCTTACTTGAATTCAGCTCATCATTTTTAAATCTGGGACTTGCTTACTACTTGTTCTTTAACGAACTAGGCTGGTTGATTTGGTGTCTGTTATGGCCAAATTGTTTGTGCAGCTATAGACCAGCTATAGCTGCCATAAGAACTTAGAACTCAAACCTATCACCGAAAAAAGCAAAAATGCCAGTTGGAGCTTGAACCAAGATGTCCACACGTGCTTGAAGTGTGTTACTGTATTATTTTCACCAGAAAAACTACAATGACTTGGCGGTTTCTACTCACGTGACGAGCAACATTCACATCCCTGCTCTTGGCAAGACTGTCTGAAACAAAGACTACGCACAGAGATTTCCTGGATAGGCTGTTTCTGTGGTTTTTTTGGCAATGCAGAAACATTATGAATGTCTAGAAATAATTTGGAGAAAATTTGGTCGCCTGAGATAGAGCAATCAAGTGTTGCTGGAGAAGGGCTGCATGTACTCTCCAGCAGGATTTTCAAAAGTACATCAAACATTAGTCTTGGAGCACAGAAGCTCCTGGATTTTAAAAATATTTCAAGGCCAGATATAATTTTGGAAATATTGCCACATCTGCAAGTGAATGAGAGCCAACTGAAGGAGCTAATAAGGAACTTTTCCTTCCTTCCCGGGGAAAAAGCTCCCCACAAAGCTCACATCTTCCAGTGGAGCCAGTTATCTCTTTTGTGAGCTGGAAAGACATTTAGGAGCATGGAGAGTGGGGCAGGAGGAAAGCAGAAAGTTTTATCTACTTCACATGGGGACAATGCTGTAAAAATAGGTTTTATCCAGGTTTATATCAAGTTTCATCAGGTTCATGCCTTGACTTCAGCATGCCTGTAAAGGTAAAGACCTCTAAGCTTGGCTGTATTTCCTCTTTATACTGTGCCTTTTTTTAGTTTAAAGCTCTAGTTATTTGCAGAAATGTATTTGTAGGTTGCTTGTAGTGCACAACTTTCCTAGTTTTCAGATTTCAGTTTGGGGCTTGAGGCAGGGAGAGAATATTTAAATGAAGATATTAGATGGTACCCATTGTCCTGGGGAGACTGGGTTGCAAAATCTTCCTTAAGGCCATGTGAGAGGTAAAAGCAAAAAAAAATTAACTTCTTCATGTTATTCGTAGGCAGGAATATACTGTCTTGAATGTTAGCTGTGGGTCTTGTCCCTCAAGACCTGAACACACTGACAATGAGGAGTCTTGAACAGGTTCTCAGCCATTAGGGAGTTATACAATACATGAAGAAGGTGAGACGAGAATAGGGACTAGATCTGTCCCTATTCTCTTATTTCTTCCTGTTTAAAATACATCAGTATTATTAAAAAAAAAACAACAAAAAAACCCCAAAAAACCAAAAAACAAAAAAAACAAAAACAAAACAAAAAAAAATCCACCAAACAGAATAGTGGCAGATTCTGTGGCAGATTCTGTAATTCATCAAAGAAAACGTAGAAATAAGATACACAGAGCCTGAAGCTGACACTAATTTTTTCCTTTCTTTTTCCACCTGAATCTGAGCTAGGAATAATAACTATTTTTTTCTGCCTGCTGACCTAAAAGATGTGTTCTTGTGCTAATCCACTTCTACTGGTATTGACTGCTGGTCCCTATGGGTTTGCCTTGTGAAGTCAGAAATAAATTACCCATCCAAATCAATGAAAATCATGCCTGTGGTTTACACAGATGTAGCTCTATCACCCATAAGTGCTGGCAAAGTACTTCCACACTTCATCTTTCAACCATGTTTAAACAACTCTTGGGAGAAAGCCACTCATCAGCATATGGTCCTTTCAGACAATTGCTCTGCTTTGTAATACAGTTGGATTAGAGAAATTGAAGCATCTTCAAAAACAGCATTGCTTTTGCTTCTTGCTATGGAAACAATAATTAATTGAGGGTTGTGCTGCTGATGTCTTGGTGACACTGAGGTTACTGCACTCCCTCAAAGGTCAAATTAAACTAAGAAAGCACACCTGTTTCACAGCCTGTGTTTTGTCTGGTACACCCTGTTTTTTTTAGTTAGGTTAGTTCATTATTTATAAGCTGCCAGATGTAGAGTTCACTGACTGCAGGATTTGTATTGTGAGTGGAAGAAGAACTAAGTTACCTCTTGGACTGCTGCCTCAGGATTTGAGAAATCCTCCAGTCACATTAAAATACGCAGAAGAGGGATGTATGTACCAAGTCCGTGCCAATAAGTTGTGGAAGTGATTCAAGAATTCACTAGTATTATTTAAAGCCAAGTCAAGAAACCTCAGGTTGAAGGGATATTGTGAGAACATTCCTGAAGATGCTGTGTTTGTATGTTGGAAATCTCTGCTGAAGCATGGGCAGCCACATGGAGAAGCATCACCCAGAACATCCACAACCACAAGACAGAAGACACAGTGTAGGTGAAATATCTCAGTTCAGACTGCATCAGGTGCTGTTGTGAGAGTGAGAATAAGAGACTTTTTACATGTATTACTCTTATTTAATACCACAGCAGCAACTGTTCATCATAATATCCCATATATGTTTTTCATCAGAATTTCTGCTCCTAGGCATAAAAAAAGACTTTGTAGATCAGTTTTCACTACTGATTTAGAATCTGAGCCTCTGCTTTTTTCTTTTAGTTAGAAGTCAGATGGAGACTTTCAATAACATCAAAATATGCATATCCCAATCTGATTGGCTGAAAGAGGTCATCGATTTAGCTGGTTATACTCAGTGATGCTCCTCTTTCTAGAGGCCAAAATCAAAAATTATTTGGAAAATAACGGAGCTGTAGACAAAATAATGTGGATGGCACCTATGGAGGTCATTCAGCCCAACTTCCTGCTCAAGGCAGGGTCTGCTAGAGCAAGTTGCTTGTTCAGAGATTCATCAATTCAAATTTTAAATATCTTGAAGAAAAGATCCTACAATCTCTTTGAGTTCTTTTTCCTGTCTTTAACTGCCCTTGGGATTATTTTTCCCTCCCTTTATACCCCAGATCCTGCATCTTGCACCCTTGGCCATGTGCATTAACTGTGTGCTCAAGGGACACGCTTCATTTCACCTTGCCACCTTCTCTCTCTAGCTGCAAGTGCAGTGATGTCCCTCCTGAATCTTTTCCTCTAAAGACGGACCTTATTTAGATATGCCTTTATTCTTTTCTATGACATTCCAGAGTAGTAAACACAACTATAAAGAATTTTGGTTTAATTCACTGTAATATTTTATGAACCTGTATTTGTAAATAGCCAAGATAGGAAGCTGTTCTTGTGCTATTTCCTTGCATACAAAAATTCTGTTGGGTCTGTGTAAATGATACACATTCAGTTAATTAATTCCTAATTTTTAATTTGCTCCCATTCCATTTGCTCCACCCCAGTGGTTCCTTCCACTCTTGAGTAACCCCCAGCAGTGACCCTGCCATTCCTAAAGGCAGAAGAACATGAAAATGAAATTCATCCTGAGGAGCTGAAAAAGAGGCAGGTGGTGAAAGCTGTGTTCAGCTGAACAGGTGCTGAAGGAAGAGGTCTTAGTCTCATAGCACAGTGGCTGTGACAGCACACAACTATGCACTAGTTCATGGTGCAAACAAGCCTTTGGGGCTGGGTTGGGATTCCCAGGCCTTCTCTCTGTTCTCCAGCGCTGCAGCTGTTGGTACCTCCTTTAAACCAGCTTAAGTACCTCCTTGTGACTTGTAGTGCCATATTTGCATTGCGGCACAGATGTACTCAGTGTAATGTCACATATAACTCTGCAAAGACAACATCTGGTCCCATTAAGTGCAGTAGAAATACTGTTATTTGTTTGAGTAGGCCTGGTAGCTAATTTATTTATTTTGTATTGTTTTCTAGAGAAAACAGAAGTCACTCATATGATTGAGTGACCTGTTTGAACTAGTGAGAGCTCTGACCCATAGGTTTGGTTGCTGAGCAGTGACATTGCTGCTTGAGTGACTTCCCCAGATTTTATGCTTTCTTCCAGGTCACTATTATTTTCAGAACAGAAAACTCAAAGATATGAAATCATCTAATAGGTTAAGGAGGACAATGCCTTATAAAAATGTCACTGCTATTGACTTTGTGGAAGATTTGATAACAATGAATTGTCAGGGAAATGATATAATACTAAACATTGACAATGTAATATCCAAGTGTAAGCAGCTGAAACAAATCTAAAACTATTTTTAACCCCTTAAAACATTTTATCAAAAATGCCACAAATGAGTTGCCATATATAACACAAAACAACCAAAAATCAATTATCTATACAAGGTCTCAAGACATTTCTTGAAGCCATTTAAAACCTTACTTTCTCATTCGTGTGTGCTTGAGCCTTAAGCATGAGAGATTTTGACTACTTGCTCAAACTATGGTCCCAAATATTCTCTATTATGCTTGATTATTTCTCCACTTACTCTCTGCTTCCTTGCATTTTGTCCCAGCCAGAGATTTATAGCATGCTGTTTCACTTCAACTCAAGATTGTGTTTCAGAGCAGCCAAATAGCTGTCCACAAGAAAATAAAAATCTTAGTACAATTCCAACCAGAGACTCTTTATCTTTAAAATATGGCAGCCTAATGTCCTCTGGTTTTACTAGCTCTTCTAGAGGGGTGCTTAGCTGGCAAGTGCAGCATCTGCCACCAGCTCCTCACAGTTTTAACAGCCTCAGTGCAAACCTCTCAGCCTGGGCACAAATTTTACAGGGCACAGTGGGTAGTGGTGCGGGTGGGTTTTGCTGTTCCAAACATTCCAGTTCCTCCAGGATCTAGGCACTGCAACAGTGCATAGGATGCAACCCTTTCTTGGTTCAAGGGGAAGTTGGTACCTTGGTCACTACAGAGAACAGTGGACCCTGCCTGTCTTTTCATACCATTTTTTTTGAGGTAAACCATCCTTTTTCACCCCACTTCATGGGAAGCAGGGGGGTTGCTGTTGTGCTTCAGAGCCAATTCTTCACCTGAGCACAGCAGGTATAAGTCCTGTAGAGGGGACTCTGCATGGCCAGCAACACTAATTTAACACGAGGGGAGTATTTCAGCCTAAGTGGTCTCTACTGTGTATAAAACATTCAATACCAGTGACATTTACTTCTTTTCTTAGTGGTAAAATATATTTATTTGTGAAGTGGATCTTAATCTATCTCAGAACAGTGTTTTTAGTCTTTCAAAGTAACATTTATAATGATTGAAAGTCTAGGCTGGAGAGGACATCTTTCCGTAGCAATGAACAAAAATAAGAATAACTTTTCAGTATTACCATATATCAATAGCCAATTATTTTTGTAAGGATGGGTTCTGGCTGGCTGCTAATGGAATGACAATGAGATAAGTCTTCCAGGAGAGAAACCATCATTTTAGAGATGGAGTGGCTGGCCTTTTAATTTTAAGGCATTACCGAAGTCACACCTTTCACCTTTAAAAATTGTAAATGATTACAGACTTGTTCTAAATCATTTAACTGCTGTTTTAAATGAGCCCCGGCTCATGCTTTGCAGAGGTTTATCTTTCTTAGCACTGATGGTGCCTCTTAATTTCTTAATTTTTCTCGAAGAACAACATCCTCCTTGCTTGTACTCTCCCTCCCAGCTGCTTGCTGGCCATCTGTCTGCAAAGGTAATTTTAGGAATCTGCAGACAATTCACCCTTGCTTATGTGCATTTCTAGAACCTGATACACAGCATAGGTATGCACAGGTGCAAAGTAAAACCTATTAAATGAGATAAAATATAAAGATGTTTTAGAAAGCTTTTTCCAATGTTTCAGAAAAGGCAGGCTCACATTTCTTGCTGTTTTTTTCTTCTGCTTATTCTTTCATCTTCACCTGTTCCATCTGCCTCTTTCTGTCTGACACAAGGAATTCTGATGACACGGATTAGGAGTCCTGTGTCTCTCTCTATCTCTGCTACAGCTCCTTGCTTCAAACTTCCTCTTGAAAACAAGCTTGCAAGAATATCACCAAATGCTCTCGAATATGCACCAAGACTTCTGTATTACTTGGCTGTATTTACAAAGAGCCAACGAGCTTGGGAAAAATCTAATCAGCTTGTTATTATCCACACTCATGGATCAAAGTCCCTTCTTGTTTTCAGATGAATGCTGCCCACTGCTTTTGAATGTGTCTAGGAGAAGAAACCAAAAAAATATTCAGAATGAAGAAAAAAATGAGGAAAATTGGTGCCATTCCCAAAGCCACAAGTTGGATCAATGGCCATGGGATCTTTTCCCACTGGTCCCTCCATTAACTCTATATTTGGCTATGTGCCTGTGGCTCCCAGGGCAACAGAGAAAGAAGGAGCTGCGCAAAATTGCCACATCAATTTGAATTCGGGTCTCTGGGGCTATTTATTTGAACACTACACATGTTCCCTACACAGCAACAAGCCAGCTGCTCTGACAACTACCGAGAAATAAGAAATGTGCCTTGAGTTCCTGAGACATTTTATATTCCTAACTTTGCCCAGTAGCTGATGGTTCCTTCCTCAAAGTGTCATATTGATTGTGGGTACGTGTGAGGGTAAGTATGATTGTGTTCAGTATTTTGAGCTCCTCATCTGTTATCCCATTCCCATTGTCATCTGATGCCCAGACACTATCAAATTGGATCCACTAGCGTAGAAAATTATGAACAAATCAAAGTAGGCTACAGCTGTGAAATTAATCAAACCACTGTTTCTACCCTTTGTATTTCCTTCAGTATAAAACTACTTTTGCAGCAAAAAAATACAATTTTTTGTATTTTGGGCTTACAGCTAGGAAGGCAAGGATGAAGAACTGCAGCCCAGCACCTACCAAACAGAGCAATCATTTACTAAAACACAGCGAAGACAGAGGATGGGTCACCAAGGCCAGAACCTAGCCTAGATCTGTGCCTCAACCCCTTTTGACTGCTCAAAAAACATTCCACTGTTGCAGACATTCATCCATAGGAATTCCAGCTTGAAATGATGTGGGAGAGCAGCACCCAGAGAATCCTCATGAATGTTTGAAGCTCTTGACCTTGGTCCCCTCCATTTGCTGCATCTTAAACAGGGTGATATGATTAGAAAAGTTCAAGATCCATGTCAGCTTTTCAGAACAGCCCCTCATTGTGTGCTTACCTTACGCCAAGAGGAGGCTCTGAATATGTGCGCATTTGCGTGAGGATGACCACATTAAATTTACGAAGAAATAAACGGTAATTTAACTGGCAGAGACACACAAGGCTGACATAATATCTGAAGGTTTGTGGCTGCTATTAAATTTGTTCTCCCTGTTAATTTGTGAGCAAGAGGATAATGAAAAACTGGTAACTCTAAAGTTGACATAAAAAGTCAGAGAAATACAGTTGGCAGGGGCAATTTTATGCACTGTCAAAGTGAAAAGGCTTTGCTAAATGTACATAGGCAAAGATACACACTGTCATCTTAATAAGTAATTAAAATATGGACTCCTAATAATTGAATCATGACTCTTGTCACACTTGTATTTGTTTAATATCTCTAGTTTTGATTGAATCTTGTTTTGAGTCCTGATTTTAATCAGGTCTGATTTAGGCTCTTGATTCAAATAACTCAAAGTGATGAGCATGAATCTTGTTGTCCTATTACCTCCTCAGCTTCTTGTTTCCAGTGAATACTTCTCTCACTGAAGTACACAAGGCTGGGACTGGCACAAATCTCTCCTTCTTCACAGTCCTCAAATTTGCCCACATCATATTAATCTATTGTCACTTGCAGCTTCAATTCCTCTAAACTTTCAGAGTTTTCTGTTTCTAATATATATTTTTTTAAACAGAAGGAATGGGATGATGTTTTAAATCTTATTACAGTGATCAGTTTATCCTGTGTTTCCATGAAAAAAAGCTATTTCTCCCCTTTTTCTGCCTAAGAATTTTTACGTGCTCAAGTCTGTCTTTAAAATCACCCATTTTTCTCCTCTTTTGAACCAGAATATTGGAGAAATGCAGAGGACGCAAATGTGCAAGAGAAGGCACTAAAAATGTTTGTTGGTACCTACTTCTGTCAGTGGTGGTAAAGAGACATCTGGCTTGGGACCATGGACACCCTCAGCGCCTGGGAGCTGACGGAAGACCAGACTTTACATGGGCCAAGTTGTCCAACACTTACGCTATGCTGGGCAAATATACTCATTCTTTAGCTATTGAGATGCTCAGGGTGATTATTTAGAAGTTCGTGAACAAGTGGGAAAGCAGGACCAGCACTTGTGATGCAGGAGGGGGCTGAGCCCAAGAGCTCCAGGGAGGGACCCCACAGCACCTCTCTGGGGGTACACAGCTGATGGCATGGGCAGGTCATGGCAGGCTCATGGTATTGCCCACACCACGCTCTCCCACCTGTCTTGACTGCCATGGTCTTGAAGAAACACATCAGCCCCAGCTTGTGCATTAAAAACTGCATCAGATTATGTAAAATGAGCAAAATGTTCCTCCTACTACAAAAGTGAGGTGGCAAATATCACCCAGGCAAGCTGTTGGTGGGGAAGAAACTCTGCATCCTCCAGCATGTGTGGATATAAATAAACACGGGCTGTGCAGATACTTCAAGTATCTACTAATGCATCTTGTATTTATGTCCAACTTGAAGAGATACAGAGAGATTAGTAAATACTTCAAATTGACAGCACAGACATATTTTCATAGAATAAATGATGCTGGTAAGTGGAGAGACTTTTCTTCCTTCCCTTCAGGAAATGGGGAAGAGTTGTCTCCAGTGATATTATTTCCTTTTTTTTTTCTATCAGGAAAGAGAAAGAGATTTCACTGAAGATATCATATTTGTTGCTGCTTAGATTTCAGTGCTATTTTTTTAAACCCTCAGATCTCTTAAACCTATAGGGCATCTCATTTCTTCCAGGACACTCTGCAAAGACCTCTGTTATGTTGCCCAGGCACAATTCACAGTGGATACTCCTTTTTTAAAATTACATTTGTGATTTCTTTTTAAAATCCAAAGCTTAAATCTGCAATTTCAGATTTTTCTAAAGAAGGAAACCACAGAATAACAAATCCCTATGAGTCTTTATGTGTGGTTTGGGAAAACAAGCTCCATTTACTTACAGACACTGAAAATATTTTAGTGGTATTGGATTTAACAGGCCAGAAACAAAGGTTCTGGAAAACCAAACAGTCTGATTATTTGGTATTTACTGCAAAGAAAAAATAAAATAAAAAATAAAACCCCCTAAATTTAGTAATGAAAGACCCTTTTCTGCAACCTCATGCTGAATCTTGTGAAATTATTTTTTGCTAAGCACATTTTCTCCTGGACTTAGACCCAGTTTCCCATGGTAGCCCATTTCTCTTAAACCATCAGAACTAGGGGGTCCTGTCCTTTTCTTGCTGAAGCCAATAGCAAATCCAATCTAATTCTACAGCTGTAAGATTCTTTACAGGAAGAAACAAAATTCGATGTTTTATCAGTTCTTTTAGTCTACTCATCTCCTGTTGATAATTCTGAGTGCCTCATCGCTTTTGCCTAAACCTTCTTGCAGCCTTTGGAACAAATACCCCACATATTCTGGTTCTGTGGTCCTGCCCATGCCTCCTGCTCATGCAAACATCCTTGATAAAATCTAGATAAGAGATTATTACATTGATTTTTATTTTTTTAACGAGGTGAAGAGGAGAGTGAATGAATTTTAATGCTTGCCTCTCTCTATAAACACGATTATATGGGAATAGAAGGCAGAGCTCCAGAACAGCCCAAGGCTATGCAATGTCTGCTCTGGCGGGTCACGGCGTCCCACCGCAGACAATCCGCTGTCCCATGATGTCTCCCCCGTTTGACGGCCGCATGACGAGGGGCCAGCGGTCCCGTGTCGCCCAGCTCCGGACAACCTGGGAACCCATTGCCCCACAGCAGCTCTCCCGAGCACGGGGCTGCGGGAGGGCGGTCAGAACGAGGGGTTTAGCAGCGCAGCCAGAGGTACCGCTGGATGCCCCTGTGTTCCTGACCCCCGACGGCCCCGCGCTGCTGGTAGCGCTCCGGGATGCTCCGGGATGCTCCAGCACGGTCCCCGCTCCCCCCGCCCGACAGTGCCCGAGGGGGCGGCCCCGCTGCCCCCCAGCCCCGGGGGCGGTCCCAGCGCCCGCACAGGTGCGGGGATTGGGCGGAAAATGCAAATGCAGAGCTGACGTCAGGCGGCTCCGGCTCAGAGAGCAGAAATAGGGCCGGCCCGGCCCGCGCCGCGCTCTATCCGCGCTGGTCCCTGCACGGTTGGCTCTACCGCCCTGGCTGCTCTGCAGGTGAGTGCTGTCGGGAGCGCTCCGCACCGCCCATCCCGCGGCGTTCCGCTGCTCCCCGCCTGCCCCGCGTCCCCATCCCCGCGTCCCCATCCCTGACTGCTCGCGGCACCGCGTCGCTTTCCCCCGCTGTCCACTCCGCACAAGCGCCGGTGGCCGAGCAATCTCCCGGTGCCGCCACCGCGCCCGCCGAATGCTCACCCCGCACCCGCGGGGCGGGCGAGGTTACAGGTGTGTGCCCGCCGCGGGGCCAGGAGGCGGCGGGGCGGGACGGGCTGCGAGCGGAGGACCTCCTCCTCCTCACCTGGCGTCTCGCACCGTGGCCATGCCGCCCGAGGGGTGCGATGGGGCGGACGCGGCTGCCGGCCCTGGGGCGCAGGGACCGCGGTGCCGCGATGCTGGCGCTGCGGGGCCGCCGTCGGCGGGAGCGGGTTCCGCCGCGGGCACGCGTGGGACCGGCGGTGCCTGGCTTGGCCGCTGGGTGGCGCCGTGGGCCGGGCCGGGAGCGCCCGTCGGGGCTGCCGGAGCCCGTCGGGGCCCGGGGCTGCCGGAGCCCGTCGGGGACCGCTCTCCCAGTGCCCTGAAACGCTGGGAACGCTCGGCTGCCCGGGGATGCTGACCGCTCGGTCACGAAGGAGATGGCATGGGACTTCTCCGTGTGTCACCTCGCAGAAAAGCTGTTTTGAAACGTGTCGCAGGGGCGGCTTTGAAAACCGAGGTGAAATCTCTGCGAGGTTCAGGAGTTTATTGGTAGTCCTGCATGCTTCTTGGATTGATGTTTCCTAGGTTTATTGTAGAACATTGACGTGTCTTAGAGAACGTCAATTGCATGAAACCTAATGAAACTTAATAAATTAAATTTAATCAAATGAAGTATTTTCAGGTAGCTTTTGCTCAAATGAAAAGTCCGGTTTATATTTAAACATCAAAGCTGATTCCAATGAGTTATTAATGTCCCAAACTTTAAGTATTTAACTGTGGAGTGCTGACTGAAATAATTATTTCGTTTTGTTATGTCTTGCTAAAACAATTGGCTTTTCTACTTAATTTTGTAGCTTAGTTTTGTAGCACGTAACAAGAAATTATGGATGTCAAAATTATTTTGCCAGTAATAGAAATGCTGTTAAACTAAGGCTGGATCGATTGGGAAGGTTGATGGCAGGAGCTGAGGACAAGATTCTTGTCTGGTTTTAATAGCATTAGCTTGAATAGAGGTAATAGTTATGTCCAAAGGCTTTCTTTTTACTCTAGCAATAGTCAGAACTTCAGGTAATTAAGTTCAGCCTCTTTCTGATATGAAGCTTGTTGGAAATTATTGAAAGCTATTGCAAACCAGTAATTTCTCAAATAAGCTCCAATTTAAGTATCCCTAAAACAAAACCATCAAGTTCTTTTGGCAAATTCTTTAGTCTCCTTACAGTCACCATAATTTAATTCCTAAAGCTTTTGTGTTGTGGAGGAAAAAGTTGTGGGATTGCTGCAAGATCTGGTTTTTGCATGCCACAGAAATGCTTTAAACTGTTTGTGCTGCTCTCCACTCAGATGGCCAAGATGCTTAGTTCCTGTTGTTTTTCAAGGTGACCTTTTTGCTTGAGTAGCTCCCAAACCTGTACCCTAAATCCTGTGCTTGTCTCTGGCTTGCATCTGCTTGCCGTTCTTCTACTTGAGACATTGCACTCATTTGCTTTAAATTCGAGGGTCTCGCTCTGTGTTGGTGCCTGCCCAGACCCATCTTGGGCCGGGTGTTTTGCTGTTCCATGATGCTTGAGCTGCTTCAGGTAACAGTGAATAACCTGGTGCTGCTGTACTTGTGGAGTGGTTCTTGCTAGAGCAGGGCCAGTTGCAAGGGAAGCTGGAAGGCTGTTCTAGCTCAGAGGAGGAAACCACAACCTTCAGGTGAACTTTTTGGCTTTGCATAGTGTATTTCTTCTTACAAAGGCCAATATTTATTCTTTCTTTTGAGTACAGCTGCTTGTTTTATGTGAACATTTCCATATGCAAACTTTGATTTCTCTGGACAGTGATGTCCACACAAGCTCAAATCCAGCAAATCTGTCCCTCCCTTGAGTGAGGAAAGGAAATGGATAGTAAAACTTGACTGAGCTTACAGTGGTGGTCCAGATCTATTCAATTTGGATTTTTCTGTTGATTTCAGGGAACCTGCAGTCTGGTAGCTGTATTGTATGGTATAGCTGCAGAGCGGGTTCTGCTAGGAGCCTTTCCTTTAGCTCAGGGTAAGGTGATACTGAGCTGTGGTTTAGGATGCCAAGTGACATGAAAATGCTGTGTAACTCCAGAGTAAGAAAGATCTCAGTTGATATTTATGGTACATATTTGTTAATGTGTCGTCCTCTTACTGTGACTGAGAGCAATTAGTGTTCTGTCAGCATGCAGTAAAAATAAGCGATTTCTAAATTGACCAAAGATGTTCTAGAAATTCTGTTTATAAAGCAACCAGGGTTTCTATCAGGTAGAGTCTGTCCTTTCAGTTTCATCAGTATTACAGTTCCTAATCCAAATACCTTCATGCTTTCTGTCAGTTGTTTACTAAATACACATCAAACTAGTGATTTCCCTGTTTTGCTCCAGGATTGTAATTTCAAACAGAATATGATTCAGAGGTTTCTAGAATTGCAGAGTTATTTGCTGTTATGGCATCAGCTGAGCACACAAAATACTTTTATTAAAAAAAAAATAAAAAAAAAAACCCTGTGAGAAAAAATGTTGCTGTGCAAGAGCAATTAATAAAGTAGCAATGTAATTGTCTCCTTTTGAAATAGTGACTTTGGTTTATTAAACATTTATTTGTAGCCTCAGTAACATCTGAGGTTCTTAATTGGACTTGAGAAAACCTAATAAATTTTGATTTCATCCTGAATGCTCTCCATTCAGTGTGTTTACATTAGTGCTATGAAAAGTCATTGTCTGAGCTCTGTGGGTGCTGTATGCTGTGCTCAGTCTAGTTGATGGGGGTGTCTTTGGGCAAGCAAAATACCTGAGACTGTCCCTGCTGGTGTAAATGGTAACAGCTCCAAAATTAGGAGTGATGCACCAAGGCTTGGATATACCCTGTAGCAAATACATGGCATGAAAACACTGTAAAAGG
>PYHW01009569.1:603383-637437 GCA_013186435.1 Turdus rufiventris | reverse complement strand
AGCCTGTGCCTCATCCTGTAGAAATGCCATCACTTCATTAAAGACCATTATGCTTCATTAGTGGGTCCTTTTTAGCCTTCCTTAGCCATCTCAAAAATGGTTCTAGGCCTTTATGTTCCTTTGGTAGTTTAGCTGTAGAAAATGACAGTCGTGTGTTATTTTAAGTCCAGAGGAAGCACAGCTCCTGGTTTAGCTTCTAGGGCACCAGCGCAGGGTTATGATGTGTGAAACACAGGAGCTCCATCTAACACCACTTTGAGTTACTTGTGTTGGTGTTCTTTCCAAATTCATTAAAAACCTACACAAGACAAGAACCACTGCTCAAAATGAATGTAGATGTAGTAGAAATTCCTCCAGTTCCCCACAGATGATGTGGGGCTGTGGTAGCCTTTTGCCAGGAAAATGGTGCTGCTCTTGAGTGGAGTGAGTGTGGGAGGGATTGGAATTGTCTCTGCTTGGGACAGAGGAATATGTGTGCAGAAATCACAGCCCCAGGTAGGACTCACCTTCATGTTTGGACAAACATGTCAGCCCTCTTTAGCACAGGATTTGTTTTGTGTCTTTTAAGTTTGGGTGTGTTTGGTGACCGTCTGGTGTCAGATGTGTCCTCGACAGGAGGACAAATGACTGTCCTTGTGTGCTGTGTCATCTCAGCCCTGGCTCACCCCACATGCCTGATAGTAGCCAGAGGGTTGGCAGTGGCTATATATCTGCTCAAGGCAATGTCCCCCTCTGAGTCAGAGGGGAATAATGATATTATTTTCTGTCACACTGGTGTGAGACTCTAGTGATCAGAGAAGCAAAGGTGTGTGTCTGGCGTTTTCCTGAAAATCTGCTGACAGTGTGAGTTTCTACTGTGAGTGAGCCTGTGCTGCTGGGGGCTATGGAGAAGGGATAAAATTCATCCTTTGACTTCTGCAGTGCCACAAGACCATGTTTCGATGTGGTTTGCTTTTGACCACAATAGTTTCATCCCAGGATTCTGGTTCTGGAGGTGCTGTGTGGCAACAGGCAGGGAACAGCATGTCCTGAGGAAAATAGTTTTGGGGTAAAACTACTACAGTATGAGAATTAATTGCCAATACTGGAGACTGTAGAGCTCTGTAGACACTGGATGGACACCGTCAGCTGAAACCTCTGTGTTACCAAACCTGAGCTGGGTTTTGTTTTGAGATGAGTGTTCTATAACTGCTATTTTTTTTTTGTTTGTTTGTTTTTTTAAACAGGCTTGAAATGATGACATCAAGGAGCTTTTGGTGCTCTCTTGTATTTCTGGGGGTTTTCCCACTGGTCACAAGGGAATGGATGGATGTGGACCAGAGCAGAAGCCTGTATTCAGATGCAGGGAGGTTGCATCAAGAGGTACTGTACACCAGCTGCTGCTGCAGCTACAGCTCTTGGGTTCTTGTTCTTGGGCTGTGTTCAGACTCTTCACACTGCAAACTTAAAACAAGTGTGGGCTTATCCATGTATATTTGTGTTAAACACCTCCTGAGGAGGTCAGTGAAAAACAGTGAAACAAACTCTTACACATATTGGGTATGTTGATGTCATCTGGAAGTGAAATTGTGCATGTGGCTGTTGTGGAGATGCTATCTTTGCCCCAACGACTTTACAGTGTGCTGTGTCCTGGGGCTGCTGACACCAGTGGAGCTAAATTGAGCAAGCAAACTGTCCTGGTTCTTCACTTGGGTCAGTGGACATTTAGGTGAAACCTATAAAAAGCTCTTTTGAAGGAAAACTAAGCCATAGGTGGTTCAGAGAGAATCAGCAAAATTACTGCTCAAAGTGTTTCCCTCCAGACATACTGATGTGACACCTTTCAGAAGCACGGAGGAATAGAAAAGGGAGCAGGGAAGAGTGACTGTAGTGAGTGGTGATGTCCTTGCACCCCAGTGCCCGTCTTGATGGGGCACTGGGACTGGTGCAGGACAGCAGTGCAGTGCCTCCTTAGTGCTCAGTCCTGGGCTCTGGTAATGGAGAAGCAGCTGAGCCGGTTTCCAGTGCTAAAGGTGACGGTGTTGGCTGCTGTCACAGGGGTGTGGATGGAGCAGTCCCTGTCCCAGCATTGTTGGAGCAGGCTGTCCCAGTGGGATGCTGGATTTCTGAAGCAGAGCTCTGGACTGCTTGTGGCACAGATATAGACTCAAGATTTTCAGAACTCTGAGACTGAGTTGTGAATAAAGCCACAAAACACTAGAACTGTGAATTTGTTGATCTGTAAATTATTAATGAATGCTGAAGCAATTTAAGTTATTTAATTAGTTTCTGTATGTTCACTAAATGATTACTCAAATGTCTGAATGTGGGAGATGGTGCAGGAGGACAGGGAAAGGACACTTGGATCTTTTTTTAGCTGCCCTTGCCTTGAACACTTCTGTGCTGGCAGATACATCAGTCAGTGCCAGGCTAATGATAAGCCCTTGATGGTTTCATGTTGCAATTGTATCTGTTTAAGCCTTGGGATTTGGTTGTTGGAGGATCCCATTTCTCCTGGTCACATTCCCTCTAGAAATACCCAGTTATCTGCATTATGTTTAAGCCAATTAAAAAAGTGCTTTTTGCTGCTTAGCAGGGCTCAAAAGTAATTTCAATAGTGTTGGATGTTCTACAGCTCTGAGGTCTGTTTCAGGTATACTTTGTCCTTGAGGTATCCAACCTCTGATCTGTAAAAGTGAAGAAAAACATCTCCCTTCCACACCTCCATTGTTATTTTGCTGCTGTGTAGTCGCAGGTAGTACACTGGCACTTTGTTAAACTTGCTCTTCCAGAATCTGTGATCAATTTTGCTTTTTTATTAGAAATTATTAAATATTTTGCAATCTTGTGCAGTTAAAAAAATCTCGTTCTTCACTAATGCACATTAGTTTTGATTCTTGTAAGAAAGTTTCTCTGAGGAATTAAATTCTTTACTCAATTTACTTCAACATAAGTCATAGAACTATTATGTTACTTGAAAGACACTAATTCATTTGATCTTTAGAGAAAGACCATAATGTTATTGTACCAATTACTTGATCTTGCTTGAGGTGGAAAGATGTCAGCTAAAAATGTATTTGCTCATATTTGCACAGAATTTAACAAGCATGAATATTGAAATTATGAATGTACAAAGAATGCAATTAAACTAGATTCAAGAAATCTAAGTTGTAATTCAGATTTCTGAAAAAATACCTGTACAAAAAGCTTGTTTCCACAAGAAATAGTGTTTATACAGTGTGGCACCAAGCACCAAAATTAAACTGAAATCTCTGAGCATAACTTTCAGGTAGGCTAGTGAAACTGAGAATCATCTTTTGAGAGTAAACAGCAGTTAATTTCTCTTGCAGAAGATAGTTTATCTGTAATACCTTTCTAATAATATAAATCACCTGAAATCCTTTTCTAGCATTATAGGGCTTTGTTCAGTTTGGAGCTCCTTATCCATGAGAAGTTTGTTAGGTCCAAAATTTTATGGCTTGAGAAATACATAGATCCATTAATATGCATTTAAAAATACTGAATCACAACTAGAAACGCTCCTAGCAAGTCACTAAAACTGCTTTACAAATGAGTAAAATGTTAATTTATAGGTAATTTTGAAGTGTTCTCTGATGGACAATTTCTGTGAACCTCATCAAAGCAAATATGTGGGTATGGGTCACTGACCTTCACTAATACTTGTTCTGAGTTACATACGAACAAGTTTACTGAATCAAAAACATTGATTAATTTATACTGAGATTGCTAAATCAATTTCTTCATGGTATGTGGTAGAATTACTGCAGTTGTGCTTTGAATTTATTAAAGAAAATAAGACTACAAGGTTTTCTGATCATAAATCAACTGATAAAACAATGGTGTGGGTTTTTTTGATGCACAGCATTTCTCCCTTCAGGTTTATGGGGTGTTCCTGAGAAGAGGTTTGTTTTCTGGAATATTTTTAGTCCTGATGAGAATAGTTAATAAATATTTATATGCAGTATGAAATTCTGGTTTCAATGGAAGAGCTAAAATAGAAAAACTAATTAAAAAAAGACAGCATTAGTGTTTGACTGGAAAGCTGCAGCATTCCTGGTTTGTGTTAATTTTACTGACTACTACTGTGCTGTGTAAAATTTCTCCCAGGCTGGTTTCAGGGGTTGCTAGAAAGCTCTTGAAACTTCTGGGAATTGCATGTGAACTTGGGTGAAGCTTCTCTGAGTTGAACCATCATGGGACTAAATCCTATTCAGTGGAATATATGCCAAAATATCATATATATATAAAGCTCACCACTCTGGGATGTTGTTTTTCGACAAGTTTTTGCCTCTGCCTTCAGCAAGTCTGATTGCATGTTCAAGTTGGATGTTCTAGAGTTGACTACAATTCATGGGCAGCACTGTGCTGGCTCAGAAGGGCTTTGGGTGGTCCACCAGATGATGTGATCTGAGATCACTTCTTCCTTCTAGAAAGGAATTCTCAAAAAATGTAGCTTTCTGTGTCATTGCCAGCAGTAATGAATAAAGTTTTTCAGTATGGAGCAGAAAAGAGACAATCAATCTGGATCTGAAATAACTCTGAGGTTTGGGTTTGGAGGAGAACTTGGCTAAGAGGTTCTGATGGAAAACCAGCAGGACTAGTCTGCTCAGTCTCTACTAGGTAATCCAATAGTAACTCAGGCTGATTTTTTTTTTTTTTTTAACTTCCTGGGGTATTTTGCAAATCTTGTTAAATACTGACATTTGACAACCAGCTTCTCTCATTCCCTGCTTTGTCTGTGAGAGACTGATTTCCAGTGTATGCTGAAGCCAAGCTGGTTTTGCCATGGTTCTTGGGGGGAGACCTTCCGTCTCCTTTTCTGAACCGATAATGAGCAGAGCAGTGCTGCATGTCTTCATCTGCCCTTCCAGGAGCAGAGCTCCTCTAGCACAGGTCATCACAGAGCTGCATTCTGGAAATTTAAATTCTGTGTTATGTTTTCTGAGGCACTGCTTGTGAGTAGCTTGAATAATATTGTCCTAACCTGATAGTGTGAAAGTGGAGAATAATCCTGTGTTGTGGTACATGGAGAGTTGTTTTGTGCTGCATTAAGTATTTGGATGTCACCAAATCTCTCAGCAGTGGCAGTAAAGGCTGGCAGGCATTCTGTGGTCTAGTCAGGGCTACAGAATCATAACTGCTCTGTGGTTTTCTAGAAATACTTAATTGCTTTAATTTGACTTTTGTGCTGTGCTTTTTTTGTCACCCATCCTCCTACTTAAGAAGTCTCAGGAACCCATGCACAGCCTCCCATGCTCATGTGGGGAGAAGAGCTGTGTCCCTGGGGAAGCTCCTCTGCACTGAGCTCACAGGTGATGCTCCATGTGCTTATTTTTCAAGGCACCATAATCTTCTTGCTGGCATTTGGCAGGTATTGGCTCTGTTGGCTATCCACTGTTTTTGTTCATTAATTATTACTTGAAGGAGAGTGTAGATTTCCATTGAAGGAGAGTGTAGATTTCCATCCCTGGAAGTAGCATTCAATGCCAAGGTTGGATGGGGCTTTGTGCAACCTGGTCTGGTGGAAGGTGTTTTTGCCCATGGCAGGGGGTTGGATTTGAAGGATCTTTAAGGTCCCTTTGAATTCAAATCATTCTGTGGTTCTATTACTTTATGGAACCTGAACTGCTTAAAATCTCCAGCTATAAATATGTGGCAAATAGCTGGACCACACCAGCCCTTCAGTGCCCTCCTGCCCATAATAAAGCATTTCTTTGGAGTCTACTCACAAGCCTCTACTGTGCTTGTCTAAGAGAATCAATTATTGCTGAAATTTCTAGGTGTGTTCAGATTCTTAAATGTTGCATCACTTACTGCTGCATATGAAGACCACAGTAGGTTATTCTGGGCAACAAGGGACTCATAGGGATGATTTTGTGCTCCTTCCTCCAGTGAAGTCATGTTTCCTAATCTGTCAGACTAGGCAAGGATTGTTTTTTGAAGCAAGCAAAATTGCAAAGGCTTTTGATAAAAGTTTTTTGTTTTTAATTCAAGTAGAGGCACAATTTCAGAGGATGAGCTTTGAATAAATCAGGCATAGTGTGTAAATTTTTTATCCCATTGAAAATCTAATATCCTGGTATTTATGTTAACCGTTAATAGTAGTAATGTGCTGTCTACAATGTGAGTGTTTTTCCTGCTTTTCAATTTGGAGAAAGGAAGAAAGTACATTAATTTCACGACCACAAGCCGCACTGATTATAGGCCGCATCTCCGGGTGCTGGCAACATTTCATCCTTTGTCCATACATAAACCGCACCTGATTATAAGCTACTCTGCCATTTGCAGTGAGGACCCGCGTGCAACAAAGTTGCCAAATAGTAACAGAATCGCGGGATGGCGGTGTTTACTGGCTCGGCTCAGGGCCGGGTGGGCTCGGGCCGCTTGCAGCTGCCAACAGGGCCAGGTGGCCCAGCTCGGCGGAGCCGCTTGGGACCGGCCACTGCTGCCACCGCTGCCAGGCTCACTTGCCCCAGCCCGGCGCTGCCCTGTGGTGGCAGGTGGGCACAGAGCCCATTGGCACCTGCGGCAGCAGGCAGGGAAGGAGCCTCCCCGCTCCTGCGGTGGCGGCAGGCGGGGGCGGGAGCCCGCCCACTCCCATGGCTCTGGTGGGAAGGCAGCATGGAGCCCCCTGCCTCTGCCCTGGGCCGCGGGGCTGGCAGGAGGAAGCCCCCGCCTCCCCCTGAGCTGTGGGGATGGCAGCACGGAGCCCCCGCCTCTCCCCTGGGCTGTGCTGCCTGAAGGAGGGAGCCCCCACCTCTCCACCCCTGTGCTGCCGGCACTGAGCCCGCCTCCACCTGCCGCACAACAGAGTAACCGATTTGTAACAATCGCGCAATCCCGGGTTTTACTGGCAGGGGCTCGTCTCGGCAACTTGGCTGCACTTCTGGGGTTGGAAATTTCAGAAAATTTTTCACATATTAGCCGCTTCTGAGTGTAAGCTGCATTTCTGGGATGGGAGCAAAATTTTAGTCAAAATGGTACGGCTTGTAATCATGAAATTACTGTAATCAGATTTCAGTTTAAACCTATTTAAATCTATACAACCTGCTCCTGTTTCAAGCGTTAATGAAAGTACAGGGAGACAAGACTAAGTTTATTTTTGTATCACTTTGGTATGTAGTGATAATTCACTCCTTTTTACCTGCATTTATGTGGTATCTCTAACAAGCAGTAATTGCTTTTTTGTAGAGCATCCTAAATCTTAACAGATATATTATCTCTGTGAAGATGAGCTTTTGCTCTGAGTGCTGGTTACCAGAGCATCTGCAGCTCAAGGTGCTGTGAAATGTTTTGATAGTATTTCTATTAGGCATGTTGAGGTCCGTCCTCTGTGTCCCAAACCTCCTCCTTCGTTTTTTCTGTGAACTCAGAGGGCTTAAATGCTATATTTTATGGAATGGTCCTGTGCTTGAAGTACTAGAAAATGTGGAAGCTGGAAAAGGTAGATACTGTACACTTGAGTAACAGCAGAAAATTGAAAGAATTTTGGTTTACATAAGTGATTATGGCTCAATAGTGAGTGTTAGGGATTGTCAAGATGCATCTAAAGCACAATTTGCAGATGAAACCCACTTGTTTGCAGTCTCTTACAGAACAATAATCCTGTTTCCTTTATGTTTTTTTAAACTTCTGGTAGAATGCAGTGTGTAATACCTCATGGTGGTCCTGCACTGCCCCATTTCCCTGGGGGCTGTCACCTCTCAGCCAAGAAAACAGGCCCCTTACTGCTACATGGGGTGCATTGGATGTTAATGACTTGAATTTTGGGCACTTGGATGCCGTCCCTAGGGATCAGAGGTGTGTGGGCTCATGGTGCCTCACTCTGTGGTGAGCTGTGGCACATACTGACTGCAGGAATCAAATTTCAGTAAGTTTTTCTCATCACAGTTCAGCAGCTGTGAAAAATCATACTGAGATGGGGAAATGCTGGTATGATTCTGAAGAAGAGAATAAGACTAGAGTAAATCATGTTGCAAAAATAAAAGGAATCAAGGCAGTGTTAACTTGGTTATGATGTGGCAGAAGGTTAAACTTTCTGATATTCTGTTCAGAAGGTTCTCAGCATTAAAAGATGAAATATTATTTGTTAATTCTTTTTTCTAAATGTGAAATATTCTCTTGGAAACAAAGGCTGTAGCATTAGTTTTTAAAGGAAGACAATTCTACTTGAAGTAGTTTTGACTACCAAGCAGGGGAATCCTCAGTTTTTTAGATTAGCAAGGGTACATCCACAAATTTGGTATTTCTAAAACCAGCTGTCCTATGAACTTTTCCATCACAATGTGGGAATTTATGGAATTATACCTGGGTTTCTCATCTGGAGTCCAAAAATAGTAATAAGTAAAATCAGAGATGCAGCAGTTATCTCAATTAGCTACCATATGGATGAGCAGATGATTCTGTGTGATGTGAGACATCAGAGTTCCTCTCAGTGTTCATACCAGACATTACAAATCTAAATTGGAGTGGCTGTACCAATAGGAAGCTTTCTCCAAACAGTAGCACATGATCCATTTTTTTTCTCATGCCTGATTAAAAAAAAAAAAAAAAAAAAAAAGGTGGGGGGTGTTTTCTGCCTGATTAACATGTTTTTTTTAAAAAAAATATTTTGTATAGAATGATTTGGGTTTGGGTCAAAACTTGTCTAATTCTAATCCCCTACTGTAAGCAGGGATGCCTTCTACTATCCAGGTTGCTCCAATCCCCTCCCAGCCTGGCCTTGGACACTTCCATGGTTGGGGCAGCCACAGCTTCTCTGGGCAGCCTGTGCCAGGACCTCCCCACCCTCACAGGGAGGAATTTACTCCTAGTATCTAATCTAAATCTATCTTTTGTGTGATCCCTCACTGGAGATGAGGAGAAGGCTCTGAAGGGAGGGAAAAAAATCCATGGCATGGTAATCTATTAATAGGAACAGCCACTTCTTTATTAATTTGCTAAATGAGTTAGGACTGTATATTTAGAAATTGTACAGCAGTTAGGCTGATGCTGAGAGCAGGTCCCTGGAGACCTGGAGTGTGCAGAGGTAACATTTGATTTATTGCGAGACCCAGCATGAGCCAAGCTGCAGGGTCTGGGTTTGATTTATCTGCTTGCATTGCCATGTCTCCCACAAAGGGTCTGGTAAGGCCAGCAGTGCAGGGAACTGGAATGTTACCTGTTCGTCTGCATCTCTTCATCTCGTGCATAAATTGTTTTATTGTTTCGTTGGGTGTTTTTTCTGCTGGTTGTGGGGTTTTTTGTTGTTTTGTGCTTTTTTTTTTTTTTTCCTTAAATTTTGCTTATAAAAAGGGGTGCCTTTTGACTAAATCTAAATCAGTATTAAAGGGCAAGAGACTGAAACCATTGCAAGGTTATCCAATGGATTATTGTGCTTGAGGGCAGTTGGTGTGTCTCTTGTATCTGTTTTGGTGATCCATGCTCAGCATCGTGCCCTACTGGGTTCAGTGGCCAGTAACAAACAGGGATGGGAAATGCACAGCCAGCCACATGAAAATCTCTAAATACAGAATTCATCCTGGGATGTGTTCAAGGCCAGATTGAATGGAACTGCTGGAAGATGTCCCTGCCTATGGCAGGGGGTTTGGACTAAAATGAGTGTTATTGTTCCTCCCAGCCCAAACCATTCTGTGAGTTTATACCAAACAACCTGAAAGTGGTTTTGCTGCTTTCATCTATTGCTAATGACCACTGGTAAACCCGTTTGTGGCACACTGTTTTATGTTGTGTATTCCCTCTATGTTGTTGTGTTTTAACTCTGCATAATGAAGTTCCCCATGCTCTGTGTTTGTTCTGAATGAAATCTGATTTATTACTAGTGCTCTGCTCATCCATAGACCCACGACTGATCATTTATCAGGAGGTGTAAACCAGCCCTTATGCTTTGGCATTCCTTTGTAAGAGCAGAAAAGGGCTTTGTGCAAACCAGTTGCTAAATCACATCAAGTTCACACGTGTTGGTACAACCTGCTGCAGCTGCAGGGGAGTGAAGCAGTGTCATAGCAGTTACTGAACTCTATTTGATTTGATTTTCATCCCTTCTAATCAAAGTAGAAATATTTATCATACTTGATGACACTGGGGTGCTTGGTCTTTTGGAGATGCAGTTTTCTTTAGCTGCATGTCTGGTGAAAGGCAATCTTGAAGTAAACATAATGCATTGATTTCTACGTAGTGATTAGGCACTTCAGATATGGAATCATGCCTGATAAAAAAAATTCTGTAGTTCTGTTTCATTCTGCACTCAACTGACTAATGTTAAAAAGTGGAAAATAGGTGCTAAAAGTGAACCCTTGCAAATAAAACTCTTGTATTACACTAATGAAATGCTGTTTAAAGTGATACATGAAGATGCTTTTTAGAAAGAATGGAAAATCCAAAACGGGTTTTTCACTTCAAAGCAGATAATTTATGCTCTGTTAAGATTAGATTTTTAGTTAAAGGAATTAGCAGTCATTAATGGGTAACCATGAAATAAGTCTCTGCTTTATGGCTTCTGCAGAAAAGTATTCCTCAGGCAATTCAAGAACTTTGTTGTCATTTTTATCAAAATTTGGTTCTCTACTGGTAGCTCTGTTAAAACCACTGAAATCTGTGTGGTTGTTTTTGGTTTTTTTTAAACTTGAGATCAGTGTCATCTTCAAGAGAAGTCTACAGGAGCTGCTTCCTTTTTGTGCTGTACTTTGGCTGTGGCTACCAGGTATTTTTCCATTTTTTTTGTGTACCCTCCTGAAATCTTGAGCATTCTCAGTGTCATTGGAGGTTTCTCCAGGGAAGGGATGTTTTGAGGGACACACCAAGCACTGCTGTTTTCCCAGGAATGAGATGTGATGGCTTGCAGCCTGACCTCGTGTTCTCCCATTGCAGTTCTACAAGCTTTTCCTCTGAACCCTGCATCTGTTTATTGGGATAGTTTATATTCATCAGGGCTTACATTTATAAGGGGAACAGACTAAAAGAAGGGGAACTTTGAAGACCATCCTCTGTCTTTTACAATGTCTGTGCAGACATGGAAATAACAAAAGGGCATTTTATGAAAGTGACATGAGACTTGGATGTTTGTTTAATAGAGTCTTGATAGTCTGTTTCCTTTTGATCAGTATAATAGTTGTAATTAGTTTTAGTGTTTCTAAGCTTTTGAACTGCAGAGAATTCAAACAGCTTGTTAGTGTGAGGAACTCTGGGAAACTTTAGAAGTATTCTTCCCTTTTGCATATATTGCATGTAAACAGGTCTAATGACAGCAGCCTAGCTGAGGTTTTTTTATCCTGTGCCCCACCTCTCAAACTAATATTTTGAAAAGCTCAGAGTGGTCCCTGGAGTATAACTTCCTGCACAGCTCAGAGCTGTGCTGCATGAAAAGGATAAATGCTTTGAAGTCTGTACTAATCCTGAATGCCATTTTACATATTGCTCAAGATTACTGAGGTGGTATCCTGCAGGGAATAATGACAGTATTTTTATAAGCAAATACCCATTTTTTTGTTTATCCCCTTCAGCTGACTTAAGGGTGCCAAGGAGACCATTTCTACTATTCTGATCCTTCTCTAATGTGGTGGAAGCTTTGTTTTGAGGAAGGCAAATTGTATGATTGTGTGAAGGAAGGAGCAGCAGCATCTGCTGCCTGCACAAGTGATGACAAAGGACAGAATATGCTGCGACTGTGTTTGGGCCAGGATGTGAGTGATATGAGTTGGCTCCTGGTCTGGAGGACACCTCAGCTTTGGCTCTGTCCTGCCCTGGTACTTTCTAGTAGGTTCTGAGAAAGGGCAGGAGGCAGAAAGGGGCATTTCTGTAGGCAGTAAATGGGTACCTACAGCACTGCAGCATGAAGTGCCCAGAGCCTTCTCTTCTCCAGGCTGAACAAACCCACCTCACTTGGCCTGTCTCCACAGCAGAGGTACTCCACATGGTCTTCACAATTCCACTATTTCTAATATAGGCTGCAAAAAGTAACTTGAACAATGGAAATTTGTACATATTTGAAATTAACCCATTAATAATGTTACTGTGTAAAATTAAGTATTTGTTCCTCTGAAGTTTCACCATCAGTATAAGCAGATAATGTTACCTGGGAGCGCAATACCTTTTGAGACAGTGTTTTAAAACAAATTTCTATATTAGAGATGGTTGTGATGATTTGCGGAAAAAAAGCAAAAAAAAATTGCATGCAAAAAAATTATGTAGGTGTGCAAGGATTGAAATGAACCCTCAGCTTTCAGCATAAGTAGTCCAGTGGCTTTGAAATTATTATGATATTTGAAGAAGTCTCTGCTAAAAATATCTGTAATGGTGCCTCCTTCGTCAACCCCAAATCTTGGGTGTAATAACAATAACTCTCCTAACTGCTCCCTTTTTACATCAATAGAGGGAAAAAAATCCATTTTCAAGACAAATGTTGTGTTTTGCGATGTGTCACACATTGATGAGTCATTTTACGTGTTATATCCATCAAGTATCTGTGGACAAACTGAAATGTGTGCTTGTAATTACTCCTCAGTTATTGTATTGAGCTTCATAGATGCTTCCCTGGTCGGTGACTAATGTTTTTAGGGTGGTTTGTTCATCTTGCTTTTGAACAATTCTTGTATTTAATAAAAAACACAACAAAAAATTCTCTTTTTCCTTATAGGACTCCAGAAGGTTTGAAGTTACAAGAAGAAAAGGTAGGAAAACAGTTTTCTTTCAGTTTGTGTTGGTGTTGAGTATTCTTGCAGTAACTTTTTTAAGCAAGCATGAGTTCATACACTTGAAAGGTTGTGCTTCTGTGGGTTTTCTAACTGTCTGTGCCTCATGCTTGTCTGATGGTTCCTAGTGTTCCAAACTGCATTTTAAATTTTTTTTTTTAATAAAAGGTGCTCTTTAAGCACAGAATTGCATGATGGTGTTGGTTATGCCTGTCAAGGTTTGGGTGCCAGCCGGGCATCTACATGGCTTTAAGCTGAAGGAAGATAATTTTGATTAGATATTAGGAAGCAATTCTTCCCTGTGGGGGCAATGGGACCCTGGCACAGGTTGCCCAGAGAAGCTGGGGCTGCCCTGTCCCTGGAAGTGTTCAAGGCCAGGTTGGAGGGGGCTTGGAGCAACCTGGTTTACTGGAAGGCATCGCAGGGCATTGGAACTGGATGAATTTTAAGGGCCTTTGCAACCCAAAACATTCTGTGATAAACTCAAAACCTGGAGAATTTCAGGGAGAAAAACGTACACACAAGGCTTTTCATGCCTCAGCACACCTCAGCTCCATGCAAAGGTGCATTGGTGCTCCGAGATCAGCTCCTGCTCCTGGGACCTCTGCTGCATCAGTAACTAATTGGCTTCTGGCAGGAGTGGCTCTTTGATGGCTCCTGGCATCTGAGGGAGAATTTGCCATCAAAGAGCTCATTCCAGTTATCATTAATTTTGATTTTGTTCAGCAGATGCTTTCTGGATCAGGCAGTTGCTTTCCTCATCTGTCTTGGTAGAATGTGAAGCAGGTGGCACTCTTCTGTTCAATGGATTATTGCATTCCCTGTTCCCTTCCAGCAGCTTCTCGAATTCCTTCAGGCATTCTGTATGTTGGGAAAAGGTTGTAGCTACTAATGTTTTACTGCATAATCAAAGAAGGTCAGGTCCAAGGGCAACGTGTAATTTGGGCAAATAATTTCCTTTTTTTTTTTTTTTTTGTGGTTGTGTTTTTGTGGGCTTTTTTTTTCTGTGAGGCTGAGGCAGCAGAGAGTCTTGAATTAATTGAAAATACAGCTATCGCTAAAGGTGAAATCTGTTTCATTTAGATGTCCGGTGCATGTGTGTGTTTGATTAAACTTCTGCAACTCTTCATGAAGAAATCCAGTTCTATTGTACTTCCCTCAGTCTCAGACTGAGAAGGGCTTTTGGGTGGGTCAAGAGTGATTTGAGATGCAGAAAAGCATGTTGGTGTTGTGGACCTGGACACATTTGAGGCATGTTTTGGCTGTAGTTTGTGGCGCAGTTCATTATAGGCACAGAGACTGAATCCAGTCTTGTGTGTGTACCTCTAGTCCTTTTTCAGATATGAATTCTATTTCCAAAGCTTTCTTCCTAATGAAAGCAACCAACACATATGAGCTTAAAGACAGCACTTTTTGAAATCAGGATTGAGTTTACATATCGTGTGCTTGGAGAATGTTACTTCAGAGCAATAACTGAGTTTGGATTTTGCCTGAAGACACCGAATTTCCAGGCTAAGTCAGGCTGATTGACCATTACTTTCAGAGGATGGGTAAGACTTAACTTTTATTTTGAGGGGTAAAACCATAATTTTTTTCAGAAGTGAATTCAACGTAATGGACTTCTCTGTTAGAAGCTTCTTAGATCTGTGGCTGGAGTGAAGGGGATGGCAACTGAGGGAGTAAAGATGTATGGATAAATTTGGCTTATGTCCAGCAAGGCAATTATGCTGATTATCAAATCTGTCTGAAGAACTGCAAACTCCTCAGAAGTCAAGAAAATGCTAACAAACGTGGTAAATACCTCTTGATCGCAAAAGCCTGTGGATTTCCAGTGCTACCGGTGATTTTCAGCAAGGTTTTAAGTATCTTCCTCTCTGGAATTATTCCTCAATAGTGCCTGTAAAATGATTCAACTAAAGGCTCCTTCAGAAACCTCTTCAGTGTTATAATGTGCATAGAGCAGATATTATTTAATGTAAGGAAAAAAACAACAGGAGGGTTAGAATGTTTATTTTGCACACAAAAGGATTTATTGTAAATTTTATGATATGGTATGAGATGACTCTAAGATCCAGGCCTTTTTCCCCATAAAAGTGGTAATTTTTGCAGATAATGGTTTTTACCTGAAGAAATGAGATGATTGGAAGAGATTGAGGGCTGGAGGTTTATCCTTGTTTTGCTCCCTTGGCAGAAGTTTGGGCTTTCTCTTAGAAAACCGAAAAGCTAAAAAATATCTCGTGGAAACACCCACAAATGTGGGAGCTCAGAAGACTTACTCTGTATCTGCTTTTGTTATACCAGGCTTATGGATGATCCAAGACAATTAGAAAAAGTGCTTTTGGTGAAAGGAGGGACAATCCTGGTTTAGACTTTACAGAATTTTTCTTTATTTTGGGATAAAAGGTTTGAATCCTTTAGGTTTAGAGCAGACACTTTTCTTTCAAAGGGAACAAAGCCTTGATTGTTGTTGAGCATGAAAACACTTTTTTCCCGTTTTTTTAGTTGTGGATGAGTGTAGTTAAACTGCAAGGCTTTTGGCTTCCAAAGTGTCAGGATTACATATGCTGGAGAAATTTTGAACCTGCTCCAAAGCCCATTACAGTAAATTAATGGTTTTCCTTTGACTTCTGTAGCATGAGATCAGCAGTAATTTTGTGATCTTTTAATTGCTGTCGTATGGAGGAGAGATGCTTCCCTGTCTGCAGCTGTCAGCCACCTCTCAATGAAGTTTGGAGACTGATTTTCTTATCAATGGAAATGACTGTAGAACTGTTTTGTTCCTGGGATGTCTAACTGGTATGCAAATATTGCCTTTTTTGACTAAAAATAATGATTTAATAACAAGAGCCCTCAATCTGGGATTTGATTAGAAGCTGCAGGAATATTTTACCAAATTCACTTGAAATTTGGCTCTAAGTTGGTCCACACCTATGACCCACTGTGGTATCAGTTTGTATTACACACATGCAATGGAAACCAGAATATGGGATAGGGTGCCAGGTTTTATGCTGTGCTTTGAAGACAAACTCCCAACCAGCCAAAAAACCTCCAAATACAAACTCAAGAAACCCCATCATGTGACAAACAAGCACAGGATTTGAATACCATCCCTCTATATTGCTCTGTTGAACTAAAATCACAGGGCAAGTTTGGGCAGGCAGATCTTTTTTTCACTAACTGAATCTTTTCTCTTTTTCCATTTGTATGTTAAATTTATGTAATTTTTCCTGTCCTTAGTGCACTTAGGAAAGGGGAATGGAACCAAAAGATGAGTAACATGCACATTCCTGTCAGCTGTTCAGGGCAGTATAATACTGCAGGAGAGCAGATGGGGAAGAGCAAAACAGGAGCTTTTGCTGCTGGGAAAAGCAGCAGTTTGTGCAGATCATGTGGACATAGCAGGCATTTAGTGAAAAGGATAAAGAGAGTAATGAAAAGGATGAAGTGTCACAATGGTTGGTGTTGGAAGGAATGGTAAAGCCCATCCCATTCCACCCCCTGTAATGGGCAGGGACACCTTCTGTTATCCCAGGTTGCTCCAAGCTCTCTCCAACCTGGCCTTGAACACTTCCAGGGATGGGGGTAGCTACAGCTTCTCTGGGCAGCAAGGGTCAGTGTTTCACCACCCTCACAGGGGAGAATTTCTTCCTAAAATCTATGTAATTTGATGAGAGGACCCTGTGCAGGAAACTGGGAGACTGAAGGATGTGTGTTAGTTTGGCAGAAACGCAGGATGAAGTTTATAGAGAGCACGTGCAGACATTAGGCTGGACAGTGGCAGGGTTTCATTTTAAAGATTGGTGACTTTTCTCTGTGTAATGAGTATACATGAATGCACAATTCTTACCTGTTGCTGTAAATTGCATTATACAACTTACAGTTAAATGTTAAAGCCATGTATATTTGTGTCTGTCAAATTCCCCATGTCTGGCAGAACAGAGCCTCCATTGGTTTCCTCAGTTATTTTAGTGGCAAGAACTCAGAAACTAATTTCTACACCTTCTGGAGCTGATGAGTGTTCCCATTTCAGTTGGCATTGTGGGGTTGAAGGATACTGAGTACTAGAACAAGTTGTCTGCTGAGTATAGGACTATGCCTAAGCATATGTATAGTCACATTTAGCATAAAGAGCCAGGTCTTCAGTAGACAGAAATGAGCAAAGCTCTGCTGTATTAATGGACCACCTTTGCTTTTTACTAGCTGAGAATCTAACCCAAGAAGTTAAAACTTTTAATTTGTTTTTGCTGTTCACAATCATTTGTTCAACAAATTAGTGTCAAAAGATGCTTTTGAAACCATTCAGCCAAGAAATGTTCAAGCAAATTGCTTCTGCTCTGACCATATAATCTTATTAAATGAGATGCAGCTCTAGATTTATTCAGACAGATGACATCATGCTGCCATTAAGACAAACTTTAAATATCTGGTTCGAATTAAAACTTCTTTGAAGTTTTCACAAGATCTATGTTGTGGTTGTCCTATTTGTATATATTTATCACAGATACACAATCCCCGTTGTTACACTGTGACTCCTAATCAATGCAGAGCAATGGAATATAGTACATCCTGAACTTTCTGAAGCTGGCAGAGTTTTACAGAAAAATCTATGCATCAATTAGCAGTAGTAGAGGATCGAGCCAACAGCTTAAGAAATATTTCATTATTCTCCACTTGTTATCAATTTTTATGTCGCCAGTGGTTTCAGTAACTGGGCAGAAACACCAATTTCGTGTTTTGATTTGCCAATTTAAGATTTCCCAGCCAATGCCCCAATTTATGTGGTGGGTTTAGCACCGGCCGAGTTTCCAGTGCACCCACTAGAATTATTCCTGCTGTGAGATAGGATTAGGAGGAGGAGCAAAGCAGGCTGCAACTTTGAAGTGTATAAAGAAAACTTTATTAACATAAACTAAAATAAAAAATATTAAGAATCAGAATAAAACCTCCAGAACGCTTCTCCCCCCACACCCTCTTTTCTTCCACACTGACAATGTACAGAAACAAATCAGTCAGTTTACCATCTCTAAAGTAGTCTTTATCCAGTTTACTTAGGGAGAGGAGTCTCTTCAGTCTATGGGGACTTACCCACAAGAAACAGTTATTTCTCTTGTGGTTTCAATTTCCACAAATAGCAGCTGCCCAGTCATGAAATTCCTCCCTTTTTCTGCAGTCATGAAATCCCTCTCATTTTTTCAGCTTTCCCACAGCTGAATTTATGGGCCATGTCAACTCGTGGGGTTTTATTTTAAGGATGAGCAGTTCAGAGCAAAGTTCTCTTCATCTAACTCTGAAATCATCTTCAACTCTGGGGAGAGATCTTCTCTTCATCCCTGGGGGCAAAGGGCATCACACTCTCTCTCTTTGTTCAAACTTCTCATGGGATCACGCATACTTCAACATCTGCTTACTTCAGCACAAATGCCTTTGCTGATGTCTACAGTGTGAATGCTCCACCACCCCATAGGCATTCCACGAGTTACGAGGGGGGAAAAAACAGAGTCTGGTTTATCCATCATATCTTTTTGATAGCTTACAAGAGAATTTCAGTCCAAGACATTTCCTCATCTACTCCCTCAGCTGGGAACCTGACTCCTCCTTCTTCCTCACCTTGATGTCTCCATGCTGTTTCTGTGTGTGTCTTCATCTGTCTTTTTCTTTCTTTCACTCAAGAGAGAACTTTTACGTTAAAAATACCTGTTTTGTTGAATCACAAGTTGAAATATTATCCATGTTGGTTATATTGGTTTTAACAATTACTCAGTCTTTACTTCAAATAAAATTTTTTGTCTCTTCCCAACTTAGCTGCTTTATTTTTGTGAAAAAAATTTTATCTCTGGCTTTGCCATTCACTGACAGTATATATTTTGAAATCTGTTACCCAGGGAAGGATATTTGCATCAAGATATTAATGTGATATTTAGTGCCTGTGTTTCCAAACTTATGAAACCACAGTTTCTTAGTTTTTTTTTATACTTCATGCTCCTGAACACCTAGCTCTAGTTGGGAAGGAGCAATTTTGTTTGCTCCCATGCATCTATCATCAGTGGTGTTTAATAGTAACTTGGCATATTTCATGCTTTAAAGTAGCAGGATTTAAAGGAGGGAGTAAAACTATGTGGAGGGGGAATAAACTCAAATTATCAACACTTTAGCCATCATTAGGCTCAGTAGTAAATTAAACAGGAATGTGAATGCTCCTGGGCAGTCTTATTATTGCTGTTCATATTGCACGTGTGTCTGGGACTAGGAGCAGAGAATTGCAGCTTAGCTGGGGAGTTTCTGAGCAACCCCTGAACCAAACAGGGCTGGTCCTGGTGGTTACATTTGGCTGACAAATGACTGTTTGTGGAGGTGGATTGAATCTGAAAATGTGAAGGCAGCCATGGTTTAGCCCAGCTTTGCCATAGGCATAGCAACCCCTTGCATGCCCAGCTCTCTGACTGGTGGAAACAGTGGTATTGCAGAGTTAAGGCTCTTGTAAATGGATCCATCAGTTTCTGTAGTTGAATGCTTTGGGGCAGGAGGAGGAATGAATTCTCTTCATGCTACAATGGGCATGACTGTTTAGTAAGTAAATATAATAGTCTGCTTTGCTAGAGCAGCAGATTGATGGACCTGAAGGAGCTGAAGTGAAAACTTATTGAGTGGCAAGAAATCAGGAAACTGTTTCCCAGCAGCAGGTTGGATCACTGAGCTTGTAGACAAGCTTAGGAAGTGGACAGACTTCAGTTCCTAGTGTGGGAAGAGGGAAAAGATGGAATGAGCCAGAAATCTGAGACCTTGTGAGGATTTAAAGGGAGGTACAAAATAACATATATATGTAATCCATACCACTATGCATCATAAATAGGCATCCCCAGTGCAGAGAACTGAAGTTGGATTTGCCTGAAGGCATCTCTTTTTCCATCTGAAATCAGAACAAACTGCTGATTTGGCAGCTGAAAAAGCTGTTGTGATATTTGCTTCTGTCATCCATTGACTCCACAAGCTTCTCTGCTTTTTCCATCTAAAACTGGCAGTCTTTTGGAAGATGCCTCTTTGTCCTACAAACCTTGTTTTGGCTGCATCTTCATCCTCTCCAAAGCACTTTTCTCCAGTTGACCGAGCTGTAAAGCAGGACTGGTTTGCACTGGTCTCCTAAGATTACCTGTCTTTAAGAATAAGAGGACATATTTCCAGATAAATGGGCTTTTCTTGACTTAAGTGTCATTAGCAGCAGCCGGGTTGAAATACACAGTGAGGTTTGAAGTCATGTTGGATTTAATTTTTTGGTTGTTTTCAGTGATGCATTGTTCTTTCCATGAAATTCTACATTTGTGTCCAGCCACATAACTCTGGTGAAAGGCTGTTGTAACAGAGAGCATTGCATGATGTGGAAGCCCCTCTCATATGGAGCAGATGTGTGATGCTTACACATGATAGTGAAAGGTGCAAATGTACTGTAAACCCAGAGTTTTCAGACTAGCTATAACATAAACTCATTTGTAAGGGTTGAATAAAAAACTGGCAGCAAATGTTTCTGATAATGGCAATAGAATGTAATCTGCAAACACTCTCCAACAAATCAGTTTATCCAACGTGTCTTAGATATTAGAAAAATGAGTAAACTTGGACTTTGAGACAAAAGATCCAAAGTCCAGGATCATATCTGGATCCAGTCAGATTTGAGTCACAATTTTTGAACATGCTACTAGTCTACCTAATAGGTGTAAGACTATGATGTATTTTCAATTTCAGACTTAATAGGTTTCAACATGCCATTTCTTCCCAAACTGAGTTTTAACTCCCTCCCTCCCCATGCGGCTCCTGCTGGCTGGGGGCTGCTCGGTCCTGCCCACCCTGCGCGACTCCTGCTGGCCGTAGCCTCCCGCTCCCGCCCCCCCCTTGCGGCTTGGCTCACGGCTCACACTTCTGGGTTGGCAAATTTTGCAACTTTGTCCATCTTATAAGGTGCACCAGACTATAAGGCGCACTTCTGGGTTCTGACCAAAATTTTAGTCGTAAGGGTGCATCTTACAGTCGTGAAATTACTGTACTCTGCTGAAGTTAGTGGTTTTAAGGGGGCTCTGCTTGGTGTGTAAGTGGTTCTTTTGGACTTTACATTTCTAAGCAAGATTTCATTTCAGTAATTAGCATGTGTCAGTATATTTTTGATTAAGAACTTAGGAGCCTATGAAATGGTCCAGTTGTTCTTGGTGCTTGGAAAAGAAAAATCTGCTCTGTGTAAGGTAGTGTAATTACTTTTCTAAAGGAGTTTTTATTATGCATCTAACTGCACATTTACTGTACTTGATAGACCTAAATAAAACCAGAACAAAATGAATAAGCCATTTTGGTCCATTGGGTAAATAAAAGAGGTAAAACATTTATAAATATGTATTTAGTCAGCAGAGCTGATTGGCCACTCCACAACTGTTCCAATGTCTCAGTAATCCAAGTTTAATAGACTTCCATAAATATTTCCTTGTTTGTCATGGGACAGAAGTTATTTAACCATGCCATGCTGCTTGCTTGTGTTTGATGAGAACTTTTGAAGAATATTAGACAGGTTTTTTGTTTTGCGTATAACATAATGGGCACTGTGTGTTTATGAAACAGCATGAGAATGAACCTCATTTTTGTCCCCATCTCCTCCTCATTATTATCCTTGCCTCTCTCTCATAGGTGGTATGTCTTTTTGTAATTCTTTTACTCTCTCAGTTTTAGTGAGGTTAAGATGTGCCTTCTTGCTGCTGAACTTCTAAGTTCTGTCTGATAAAGTGTCTCCAACAATGTTACAGTCATTAGGGCTGAATATCAGCCCAGATGCTTTTCCTAATTGAGTGTAAAACTATTTGACTAATTTCAGGTATCACAAAACTCATCCAGTAACATGTTTTACCAGGATGAAACTAGCATATATGATTCTGGACCCATAGACTTCAAAGCTGGTTCTTTCCAAAGGCCTAAGTTGGATTTCAGCTTTTAAATTTGTTCAGCACAGGGGACCAGCTTTGTTATCAATGTATCTGCCCTGGGGTTTGTGTGCACAATAGTTGTTGCAAAGGCTGAAATCTACCTTGTGTAGCCAGCAGATAATACCATCAAATTATGCTCTAGCTTGGAAAATATAAAATACAAGAAAAAAGTGTTGTGTTTTCCATCTGCAGATTTGGAAATTTTTCAAAATGCCACTTCTTACAAGATTTCAATTTAGTTTCTCATTTCAACTGCAAAATAGGTGACAGTGGCATGCAGTGCCCTTGCTTCTAGTTGTTTTGCTTTTCCCATTGAAATTCTATGATATGAATTGCTTATAATAGGATCTCTTTTCTTTATTTTTCATATCTGAATTCTTTAAAGAATAATTTTTCTCTGTTATTGAAGTTAGATTTTTTTATTATCCTAGTTTTTGTTCCATAGAATTATTTTTTCTTTACTCATATTTGTTTTTCAAAAATTACTAGATTTTCCTAAATTTTATAATTGTCGTACTTAGGTTTGAACTCCTATTGCCTGTTAAATACAGAAGTTCATCAGCTGCTTTTAACAGAATCAACATTGTGGCAACCCTTATTCCCTGGGAAATAGAATCAGTGAAGCCAGAAATTGGAAGCAGCCTATGCAGCTATTCTGCTGTTATCAACGGGTCCAACTCTGTTGGCACCATGCCGGCAAGAGATGATCCATTGCCAGAGACATTTTTATGGGAAAACACCAGTTTGTGAAAAGAGAGGGTGGCTGTGGTTTGAGCAGATATCCCACCTGTGGGGTGCTTGTGTGTGAACCCCAAGATGCTGATGGGATTTCCCTGGTGTGCAGGAGTTGGGATCCAAGCTCCATCTGAACACTGTGCAACAATTAAATAACTGTGTGACCCACAGAAAATTGTGATAAATTTGAAGAAGGACATTCTCCTAACTCTGTCATGATACTTTAAGCAGAGATCCTCAGTAGCAGACAGGATGAGACCCTGAGTGGGTCTGTCAGAGAGGGGCTCATAGTCTTGCTGGTCTGGGTGGCTTGGACTAGTGCCCCTATTCCTGATGCTGATTCTTGAACGAGCAGCTGGAGTCATAGGAAAATTGGAAAGAAGCACACATTTTTACCTGCTTGTAAAACCAAGCTGGATGGGTTTTGCCATGATGCTGGTGAACTGGCCAGCCAGGGCTCCAGTGTGTGTGCCGAATATAGGACTGTAACAGCTTCTAGTGAGCTGGAGTTTCAAGACTAGTAAGTTACTGTAAGTTAGAGCACGTGGATTAAGTCAAAGCCCTTACCAGTACGTTAAATTATCCTGAAAGCCCTGACTGCTCCTCAGTACTACAAGGTGTCCCAAGTAGTGCTGTCTTCACAAAGGTAGCAGTAAAGGAGCAGAGACAGCAGAAGACTCTTTTCATTTTGTATGTATAACAAATGCTTCCTGCTTGGGGAGGTTTGCATTTGAATGACACTTGTAAGTATATTCCAAACAGGTTACTGGATTAGAGAGAGTGTTAAGTGTTCATTTTTGGTCACTGGATTAGAGAGAGTGCTAAGTGATCATTTTTGGTGAGTCGCAGAGTTTGTATTATCACTGGATCATCCTAACATGTCCTAGGAAGTGTGGAGGTGCTGGTGAAGTAATTGGGCTCTGAAGATTTCTGTTTGACTGTGAGACAATGCTGAGAATGACTCTTTCACCCTTTTAATGTTCACCCAATATAAATAACATCACCAGAACAAGTCCTGCCTGATTTGTGTACTGGGCGTTGCAATTCCCTCTTCAGAGGAAGTGTGTTCATCAAGCCTTGTTTATCACATCTGAGCTGTGTTTGTGTTCCCTCTGATTAGATTATCCTGTCATCATTCAGACATCTTTAACTGAGCACCCCCTGGTATTCTAAAACAGAAATAATAATTACAGCCCTCTGTCTTTCCTTTCACCCCTCTGCCTTTCCAGCAGGCAGAAGCTCTAATGTGATTATTTCTCAGGATGCTGTTTGTTCACTGGAGGGTGAGAGACTGTTCTTGTTGGGAGAACAGCACTGCTGGCTTTGCTGAACACCTCTGTGCAAACATGGATTTCTCTCTGTTTGGGAAACCTGTGGGATTATTTTCAGTTTCAAATATCACAGCACTTAATATTTGCAATTATGTAACTGAAATCTGTTTTATTGTATTCATTTAGCAACAGGAACATGATGAAAATCATTAAAAGTATCCAACTTATTTTCCTTTGTATCCAGGAGCTGATTTTGACTCAGTCCTCTACCAGTGAAGTTTCCATTTCACTTTCCTGATTTTGTAGCAATAATTTCCAGACCTTCCTTAAACCATACCTATTGTTCTTTCTTTCAGTGTATTCCCAGGGGACAAGAGGATTTCTGTCAAAACAACAGAACAATTCCTTTCAGGAAGCTAACTGGAAGCAGGGAGGAGTGGGGAGGGGACGCGTAACTTGGTGCGTGCGTGCCCCTGTTGCTGATGTGCTGATCAGCACACGGCTGGTGTGAGCACAACTCTCTAGAGAAAGCCAGCTCCAGCGGGAGAGCCATTAATATCCAGCCGATTTGTCAGTGGGAGCTAAGCATAGTGCACTTATTTAATTTAGACATTAAATCTCTTTCTTCGTGCAAACAAACGTTCCCTTTGCTGGATTAAAATTCTCCTCAGCAGCTGTGCAGATGGAGCTTCTGTCTGCAAGTCTGCTCTTTCGGGGAAGGGCTTGGAAGGTGATGTGATCACAGAAATATGGAATTGTTGAGGTTGGAAAAAGCCTCTAGGATCATTGAATCCAGGCATTAACCCGGAGTTGCTGTGTTCCTGGGAGCTCTCCCAAGCCTGTGCTGACCCAAGCTGGTTGGTCACTGCTGGGGTGAGGGGTCTGCATGTCTTCAGTGGCTCCACGGGCTTTAGGTCATTAAGTAGTTAGAGGTGGTTGTTCAGAATTGCTCTGTTGGGTTTGTAATTGAAAATAAACAGGCAGAAACTCAACCCCAAACTAGATGCTTTTAGTTCACTTACAAAATCCCATCTCCAACATGTAAATAGGCACCCTCTAGCATTACTTATAGGTAAAGTGTTTTTGAGCAAGAATAAGGTAAGATGAGCTAATAAGTATGAAAACTGGGATTTTTACTGACTTAAATGCAACAAAGCTTTTTGGGTTTTTTTGTTTTTCTTGGTTTTTTTACTTCTGGTAAGAAGGGGTGAGTTCAGATTTTGCCTCTTTATGAACAGAGATGAAGCTAAGCATTGTCTGGATCTTCAGTGAAACAAATTCCTCACTACTTGATGCTACACGTGCTGTAGTAAAAATAAATGTTATTTCCCACAAATACCACCTATGTTAGTATTTCTTTTTAACTACTGGAAACATTGCTTGTACTACCCCTGTTTTCCTACAGGCAATGCCAAATCACAAAAAGAAGGTGTGAGGTTTCCAGGAACACATGCATGAGCTAAAGGGAAAGTTTTCTAAAACCAGAGGAGTTTTGTTCATTTAGTCCTTGACGGAACACACAAACTTTATTTTTTAAGGTCAGATAAAAACCTGTTTTCTGCACTGCTAATTTGTCAGGCACTAGAATATGAAGGTCATGGTTTTTAGGGAGAAGAAATATCTTTTACTAGGCCAGTGGAAAAAAAATGGGAAGCTGTTGAGCACAGGAAATGTTCATCAGGTCTAAAACGTTAATGGCAACTGTCAGATAGTGATTTCACTCCCTTTATACTTAAACAGAATTTGCTGGTTTTAAAGTTAGTGTAAACACAGTCTTTTACTTCCTCTCAGGAGGCAATGATGTGTGTTTGCCAGCTATTAAGATACAAATGGCTTTCAGGTCTCCTGTTCCTATCTCCTTTGGGGTAGTTTTTTTTTTTNAACTTTGGAGAGTGTTTCCTGTGATGCCAACTGACTGTAGGACTTAGATAAGAGTGTGATTTGCCAGCAGAAACTTTGGAGGTACACTGTAATGGGGAGAATGACAGTAGAGTCTGAGATGGGTATATTTCATTTTTCCTTTGTTTACTTTCTAGCTTACAATTTAGATTTCATATTTTGGAATTTTCTTCTCGTTGGTGGCATGGATGGGGCCACCCTGCTGTGAGTATCCCATGCAGTCCTGCTGTAAATTCATTCTGTCCTCTTGAGGGTGGGGCCAAGGTTCCCATCTATGTAGTGGTAATGTGTGCCGTAAGGAGTGCTGCTGTCTTTGTGCTGTCATATGAAATGATGTAGACTGGATATTAGGAAAAATTTCTTCACAGAAAGGGTTGTCAAGCCCTGGCACAGGCTGCCCAGGGCAGTGGTGGAACCCACATTCTCACGGTGAGATTTAAAAGGCATGTAGATGTGACATCTGGGGACATGGTTAGTGGTAGGTTTGGCAGTGCTGGATCGATGGTTGGACTTGGTGATCTTAGGGATATTTTCGAACTTAAACAGGTCTGTTTCTGTGCTTCATGTGTGGATGACAGCATGGGGATTGCAGCTGAATGCCCAGTGCGTGGCACAATCTCTGCATTAGCTGTCTGGGGTGTTATTTTGCCCAGGGGTAGACCTTATTTGGGAGCTAGCTTGTTAGAAATTGAAATTCATGGAGCAGATTCAGGGTGTGATGCTGCATATCCAGATCCCAGCTTTCTGCCTGTGGGTGCAGCCAGGCTGGCCAGGCTGCCAGCTGGCACTGAGAGGTGAGGGTTTTAGCTGCAATTCTCTACTTGTTTCTTCCACTGAGACCTTGGTCAGGATTTAATAGGAATTAAGTGTGATAGAAGAAGTTAAAAAGTAATGATCACTTCTTCACTGATGCATTTTTCCCTTCAAAATTTCTTTCTTCTGCATCCTCTGATAAGAAAAAAACCACAAAACCAGGGTTCACTGGAGTGCAAACATCACTAAAGCTAGTGGGATTTCAGAGATAAAATCACCTGAAAACTAATTATCATAATATTTAACTTTCTAATACTATCACCAGTGTCAATATCCTGTAATCTGATAGTCACAATGTGCCTTTTTCCTTACAGAGTGTTAGTGATTCCTTTAGGTCTTGCTGCCTGACAGTGGCAGTCTGTCATTGTTGCTGACCCAACTCTATTGACTCTGAGCTCTAAATAATTAAAATTGTGTGCTTATATAGGAAAAAAGGCAAGAAATTTCAGTGTCGGGGGTGAGGGTGGTCCCCAGCAATCCTTTTTAGGGTTCTTCTGATATGAGGGCAATGGTGGTGAAAAATTAAAGAAGAGTGGTGTAATGACCACGAGTAGCAACATAAATACTTTAATAATGGTGAAAACAAATGTGGGATAAGACCCAAAAATCCAAACACAGACTAGGTGTTTGTAGGAGTTGGTGGTCGAGGACAAAGATGTAGGGAGGTCCAGGGTATAAAAGGGCAGCAGGAAAGGTGTAGGAGTTAAGGTGAGGGTCCAATGGGTATAGGGGAAAGTGGTGYAGAAGTAGGGTTAGGGAAGGTAGGGTCCAATGGGGAAACGAGGAGGGGAGAATCATTCTGGAAACTGGGAGTSGTGATGATAACTGGGAAATTGGGAGGGTTGGGAATATTTATGAGGCATTAATATGGGTGATCCCATAACTCCTTGGAACTCCTTTTTTCGGGATCACCATAACTCAGATGCTTGCCCAGGTCTAGGGTTAGGGTACAGGTCTTCCTCGGTGATGCTTGCCTGACCTGGGACACAGGCCAGGCTGACTCCCACACTTCAGCAGCAGAATATCCTGCAACACTAGAGTGCAGCTTTTAGCATTTCCTTCTGTAATTGCTGTCTCTGAGTTTGCAAGAAAGATGTGACCCTCTGAGTGAGACGGGCTGGTATTAGTGAGATATGCAGTCCCACAGTTATTTGTGTAATTGCATAATTATTTGTCTGAAAAAATGAGGGTTTTTTACATGGCAAGAGAAAAGTTTTCCTCTCTAGGCGGGACTAATGTGGAGCATGTTTTTAGTGTATCACCTGGAGAAGGAAAATGCACAGGAAGGAGCTTCTGTGCTGTTTCTTGCTGTGGTTTGTATTTTGCTTTTAAGATTAGAAGCACAGCAAAGTGACTGATCATTAAAGGCCATGAGCCAAGACCCCATCCCTGACATGTCATGTCTTAATAAAGCTTTTGAGGAAGCAAAACGAAATACCGTGAACTAGACTCTCTTGCTGCCCAAGAGGCTCCATCTATTCTGGTACTTCCAGTAGCAGAAGCAAAGAAATTTTATGAGTGACTAAAAATAGTCCTATTGATTCCTGGAGTTTAGTTAGTCTCAGTGGTTTCTCTGTATGCAAACCTCATTCAGTTGCTATTTTCTGCCTTTGTTGTCATTTCAGTGAGGGAGGTGTAAAGGAAAGGTAAAATCAATCGACATAAATACGAGTTCTGAGTGGAAAAGTAGGCATAGCATTGGGAAGAGCAACAGGGAGATGCTGGCTCCTCTGGAATGCTGGTGCTCCAAAGCTTTATCCTGTATCAGCTCTGCTTGTGTTGAGTGTATGGATTTACTGGGTTTGTGTGCATTATTTCAGCAATTAGTGGCTTTACTTTGGCAAATCAGGGTGTAACTGATAAACATGTTGTTTGGTCTTCATGGGTTTGGACACCCTAAGATGTGTCTTGACTGTCTTGACTCTAATATCTGAGTGATTTGGATGCAGCAATAATTTAACTTTTAGTCACATAATTTTGAAAATAACAGCAATTCTTTGTATATTTATGTTGACTATATGTATGTTCTCAGTAGGATTTCAGCATTTGATATTGAATTTAATTGACTGTTGGGTGTTTACCCTAAAAGTCACTGTGTTATCATAATCATAGCATGTAACCTTTCTCATGTGTGAAATGGAGATAACACTGTGTAAACTTAGAAATGTTGCGTGGGGTGATTGAAGTATATTGGTCTCTTTAAAATAAATTTGTGTGAGCGTGTCCCAGCAATATACTTTGCTTTCTGCCCAGGTTCAGTTGATGACACTTTGTGAATCAGTGATAGAGCCAGGTACAGAAAGCTGCTAAAATTACTGAGAGTTGAGGGCCACTGTGATAGATGGGTTAGAACTTGCCCACTATTGATGTGTGAGGTTTGAATATTCCTCAGCAGCATCCCTTTCAAGGTCTGCAGGACATCTGTCTCTTACTTATGTTACTGAGACAGGAGGAGTGGATAGGCTTTCACTCAGACTGTTGTCTCCCACTGATGGATGTGTAGAAGGAAAGGCATGTGGCAGGACCATGATTTGCCCATCAGAACCCTAGAGTGAGGACCTCTGTGCTTGGTAAGAGCATCATCTGTAGTGCTTCTCTGGCCCCTTATCCAGTAGGGCTCCTTTCTGCAACATAGTTCAGACTGAAGTGTGCCTGATACTGTCAGATGTTAAATATTAAAATATATGGGGACATTACATCTTTGGGAAATTCATTGAAATGTCTCTGGTTCCTGCTGGGCTTGCTCTGCAATACTGCATCATGTGTGGGTGAGCAGGGAAAGGGATTCTTCAAATCTCTTTAAGAGCTTCAAAACTCGTCTCTGGAAGGAAATTTAATGGCTAAAGGAAGGTTGATGGGATCCCCCATGAAAACAGCAGCAAAATGGAAAGGCTGCCAGGGACTCTGCTTGCTATAGGGAGAATAACTAGGAGGGAGGTGCAGGAAGATGAGGAAGGTCTCAATTTCTATTGTGTAACGACTAGAAAGGGTGAGAGGGAAGTGACTGGAACAAAAGGGAAGTGAGTACTTGGGAAGGCAAAAGCCCCAGGTCTAGTCTGCTTTACATCCTAAAATCTGACTGACTTAGTTATTCATGGAAGTCAGGCAGTGACTTCTAGGATGCTAGGAGATGGATTTGCTTTCTTCAAAAATTATTTGCTGGGCAAATAATCTGTATCTGCTGGTACTTTGCAGCACTTTTCCTGTGTGCATATTTGGAGGTAGTGATTTTTCTGTTGAAGAACTTAAAAGAATAAGCTTGACATCCTTAAGTTTACTCTAAAAGGAAACACAGGACATTTTAACATGGCATGCCATGACAGGCAGATGATATCGGCCTTCTTTCAATGCTGAAAGCTTGCTGTATGCTCTGGTCCACAGGGTATTGCTGGCCTCACTTCTGCATGGAAAATTGTCCTTCTGCCCCAGATTTCCCTGGAAGTCATGGCCTGTTTCTCATGACCCTGCAGCATTGCTGTGGGGCAGGTCTGCTTGCCGAGCTGCCTTCTCTCCCGTCAGCCTATGCTGCTCACTCCATTGTGAGCTGCAGTGGAAGTTGTGTGCTTGGCTGTATTTGCAAATTTGGCCTTTAGCTGCTTGGTCTCCTGTTTTGTTGACGGCTGGAGAGATCATACAGAACATACAGAGGGACGGGGCTGTGTGCAGTGAATAACGATGAAATGCCTGGTTTGTGTTGCTGCTTGAGCACGGTTTGAAATAGAATCTTGGTGTTCAAAAGAGAATGAGAAAATGAAAGAATGTTTGTGTTGAGAGCTTCTCTTGAAGCAAGGGCAAGCTTAAAGGGAAAGAAAAAGTGAAAGAATTTGACATCCCAGCCACCACCTCCCAGACCAGCAACCCTCTGTCTGTCAGACATCACTGTGCCCCTTCAAGAAACCCTCCCTACCTTTAACAAGTAGTGCTAAGGATGCTGGAGGTGAATTATCTTTAAAGGAGAACTCTGCTGTCAGAGTGGGTACGATTGCTCTGTTTAGCTGTGCGGAATTATTTTGGTTAGATGTTTCTGTGGTATGCACCGGCCTCCAATGACTCTGTAATACACAGCTCTGCAAAACAGCTTCTTAGAGCTCTCTCTGGAGAGGGCAGTGCTTTCCATTGAGAGAAAGATGAGGCTGCAAGGGCTGCACTTAACTCCCTTAAATAAACATTTCCACAGCATGGGGTAACTAAATGTTGTGGTGGTATTTTGAAACTACAGTAATTTCATCATTATAAGCCGCACCCTTTTGACTAAAATTTTGGTCCCAACCCGGAAGTGTGACTTATACTCTGGACCGACCAATATATGAACAATATTCAGAAATTTGCCAACCCAGGAGTGCGAGCCACGAGGGGGGTGGGAGCAGGGCAGCCTCGGCCGGCAGGAGCTGCGCGGGGAGGGCAGGAGCGGGGCAGCCTCGGCTGGCAGGAGCCCCGAGCTGCAGCCACCCCGAGGCAACCCGGAAGTGCGAGCTGCGGCCACCCTGAGCCAACACAGAAGGGTGAGCCGCAGCCGCGCCATGGTAGCCGCGAGCCGCAGTTGCGCCGCGGAAGCTGCGGCCTCCCTGAGCCATAGCCGCTCCGTGGCAGCCCCAAGCCGCAGCAGCCCCAAGCCAACCTGGAAGTGTGAGTCACGGGCGCAGCAGCCCTGAGCCAAGCCGTGAAAGGGAGGCGGCCCTGTGGTAGTGCTGAGACTCGAGAGGGAGTGCCAAGCCGAGCCCGCACAGCCCCAAGCCAAGCCAGTAAACCCCACGATCCCGCGATTCTGTTACCAATTGGCAACTTTGTGAAAGTTGCACGTGGATCCTCGCTGCGAACAAAAGTGCAGCTTATAATCCAGTGCGGTTTGTATATGGACAAAGACCTAAACGTTGTCAACACCCGGAGGTACGGCTTACAAGCCGGTGCGGTTTATAATCATGGAATTACAGTATTTTTTTTGAATAGGGGCAGGCTTTGTTAATACTGGAGCAATACTTTGTAGCTGACACCTGCAAAATCTCTTCAGTTTTGTATTTTGTATTATTTGAACAGATCTTACTCATCCTGAAAGGTAAAGGAAAAGCAGATGTGTGTACATCTGATCCAGAGTCATGAAAGAATACGGGTATGCACATTTGCCTTTTTCTAATAGGAGATTCAGACAGAGAAAAAGTTCTTTATTTCATGGCCACCTTTGATCCTCCATTTAGTTAAACCAAGGGACCCCAAATCCTGAGAGTGCAGGAACCTGTGCATGCATTTAGTGTAAATGCAGTAATGTTTGAACGAGGAAGGCAGCAACCCACCAGTTCATCCCATTTTCAATATTGAATGTCCTGGATTTTGCTCCTGGTTGCTTATCTGTAGGAGGTGAGAGAAATCTGAAGCCTTTACAGATTTTTCCATGGTCACGGGGAACACAGAAAAGGGCACATGGTGGCATCAGCAGGAATAGATCATGAACACAGTGCTAGAGCTAGTGAAGATTTTACTACAAATAGCTCATCTCGCTCTGTCCTTCTTTTATCTCTCCTTCAGCCTTGCAAAATGTATTTCACATACACAGTGTCTCCCTGCTTGAGCCAGTTATCTGCCTCTCAACAAGTACTTATTCTTCCAAAGTACTCTATTACTGCTTGGATTTGATTTTATATATAAAAAATCATTTTAATATTGTGCTGCTTGTGTGTGGATGCAAAACTGCCTTAGCTCCCTGCACTCCATCTTTCTGTAGTATTGATCTTGCTATATGTGATGGTAAAATTAATTGTGTTCTCTATTTATGAACTAGTTGATTACTTTAATTATTTATTGCTACTGCAGCTAATTTGATTTTAGGCAATATTTAGTTCTGTTTCAGTAACTTAATTTTAAAAACAAATTGCTGGTTTGAATTCATTGGCATTAAGAACCTGTTATTGATTAGTTTGGCCTCAAACTGTGTGATGAGGAGAGTGGCTGTGTGCCATGCTAAGCCTTCAGCCCAGAATGTTAACAGCAAGCTGCACTTATTTTTCTGGGAATGTTTATTTGGAAAGTGTATGAAGACTTGCAGGTGTCTAAGAAAAGTCAAAGCCCTTCAATAATTTCTGTGGTTTCAGCTTATCTTTATAAAAAAGAATAAAGTAAAGAATGCAGAACTAATAACTGCAATGCATCTCCCACTTTTGTACTTCCATAATAGTGTTTATTTAGCCCTTTACTACAGTTTATTGTTGGGAATTAGTAATATCACCTGTAGTGGTAACATTCAGTCTGTTCATCTGTGTATCTCTTCAGTTCTGCTCTCCAATTTGAAGAGTTTAATTCAAAACCTATTAAAATCAATCATAAGGCTTCCTTTTCCACTTTATTTTATTCTGTATCTCCAATGACTCCCTGGCTTTTCTCTGTGTTGCCACTTTCTGCTGACTCTTCATGATTTAAAGATGAAGAGGTTAAATGGCTTCTCTTCTACTATCTCCAGTTACCTGTGATAAAGATCAAGGGCTACACTTGAGAGCGGAAAACAAAGGTCTTGTTTGTAAATTAGAGTTCAAGGCTTGTTCGCAGGGTGTTATTATTCTCAGTTTCAAACAGAGGCTCCTGCCTTTCTTTGCAAACACCTGTCCCCCAAACCTCCTTACTCTGATGAGTATTGTGGTTTGACACTGATAACATATTTAGGAATTATCATCAAAACCACATTAAACACACAATCTGCACTTAGAACAACAAAAACAGCTAAACAGAAGAAAAAGAATTTCCCCACACTAGATCAAACAATAATCACAGCACAGAACAAAAAAGACAAATTACACAAAAATCCAGCCCTAGACTTTTCACTGCAGTTATGGTACAAATTTTCTACTGTAATACTGCTTAGTATTCCCATTATTTGTGCCAGATAATATCCTAAAAGATCTCATGATGGCCTGCAAGTTCTCTACCAAAAAGACCGTCATGGTTTCACACTGGCCGAACACCAGGCACCCACCAAAGCTGCTCACTCACCGTCCCCTGCCACAACTGGGCAGAAGAGAGAAAAACAAATTAACAAAGGGTTCATCAGTTGAGATAAGGACTGGGAGAAAACACTTCAAGGGCAAAACAGGCTCAACTCAAAGGTACAAAGTGAATCTATTACTATCAGAATCAGAGGAACATAATGAGAAGTAAAATAAGCTCAGGGGACAGGGCAGGGGGAGTTTGGTCAGGTTGTCACCTGAGGTTTTCTTCCAAAGCTCTGGAAGAGGAGTCCTTCCCCTGCTATGCTGTGGAGTCCCTCCCATATGAAACAGTTCTCCATGAACTTCTCCAGTGTGGATCCACTCTCACAAGCAGCAGTTGTGCCAAAACTCCTGCAACGTGAATTCTCCCATAGGCACACAGTCCCCCCCAAAACTTCTGCAGCATGGGTCACTCTTCCACGGGGTGCAGCCCTCCAAGGACAGGCTGCTCCAGCTTGGAACCAGGGCCCCTCTCTCCACCAGGTCTCCCACTGGGTCACAGCCTCCTCCAGGCATCCACCTGCTCTGGAATGGGCACCTCCCTCACAGGTGGATCTCTGCAACCCCCATGGATCCCCACAGCCTGTGCATGGATCTCTGCATCCCTGTGGATCCCCATGGTCTGAGAGTGAATCTCTGCAGCCCCCATGGATCCCCATGGGCTGCAGGGGCACAGCTGTTTCACCATGGTCTCACCACAGCCTGCAGAGGAATATCAA
>PYHW01009569.1:591588-602299 GCA_013186435.1 Turdus rufiventris | reverse complement strand
CATGGCAAAGTACTTTCCTGTGCAATTAGTTTGGGAATAACTATACTAACTCAGAAAAATAATTTGATGAAGTGATTTATATGAATGATATTTTCAGTATGAAATGCAATAGCAGCTATACACTGATAATTTCACTGCAGGGTTGTCTGAATTCCCTTCTATACCCCTGACAGCAGGTCCCACTGTCCAGCCAAAAGCTCTGACCACACATTTGCAGAGGTCTCTGGTCCTGGTGATTTGCTTATGAAGAATGTGCTTTCTCAATTGGATTTTAAGATAAGTGGTACAGAGAGTTAAAAGTCACTATGATAATGTATTTTATCTGATAAGGACAGCTTATCCCAGTGTGGATTTTCAAACTCTAAGGCTATTTGCTGTTGTGACAGAAACTGATCTTAGACTTTTTTATTCGAATAAAGCCCAGTAAAGGCAAAAACCAAAGCATTTAAATTTCAAATTAGTAAAGACTTCATTTCACCAATTTAGCTGCCTGGTTGTTGCTCCTCATTTTCAGAAACTTTACTACAAAGGAGATGCAGAGCAGGAGAGAAAGAGGTAAATAGTGTGAGAATGAGAAGGGAAAGGGGGTGCTTGGAGATGGTGCAATTTCTATACTTGGCTGGGATATCAAGCTGAAGTGTTGAAGAGGTAGCAACTTTTTGGGAGTGTGGGACCAGGCAAGCGTAAAAGTGGTGGAAATGTCTTGGAAAATGCTCTAATTCCTACCAGGGAAGGATCATCGTAGGCTTATAATTTTCCAAAAATAATTTACTTCTGGCCAGCCTATTTCTACTTCTTCTGTGGGAACCATACTCATCCTTTTTGTTCTTTCTCTTGTTTCAGAGAGTGTGTGGGATTTTGCTGGGATGGCATTGGTGTGTGTGCACTGCCCTGCGCAGCCTCACATGCACTGCAGCACAGATAGATCTTGTGCCTAGCAATTCATTCCTGTTTCTGCACTCCCTTCCTGCCATTCCCTGGGACCTGGGCTGAGAAAGATGTGCCACACCCCTGGGGAAGCTGAGAAGCATAACTACTTGTCTCTCTCTCCAAGTGTATTTAAATGAGTTGGGAGTAGAGCCCTTGCTCTTGACATTTTATCAATACTGCCTTTATTAGAAGTTCACTTCTGTTCATTAAAGTTCCCTTTTTAGATGTAATGTGTCACTTCTACCCAAGGAAGAAGGGGGGTGTCTGTACCAGTAGGGTTGCTGCATTATTTTGATGTTGTCAATTCACAAAGAAAGGAGTGATATCAGCACATTGTCTGAAGCTACCCTCCCAGTGCTGGAGTTGATTCGGGTTTAGATTAAAACTCCACAGGTTAAAGACCCTGCAGCAATTTTGACTGGTAACAGCCATCTGAGCTTGAAACTGTGGGTTTTGTGGAGCCAAAGCATCCCTCTCTTCCCTACCCATATCTTCCATTTGACTTATCAGAGAGCTCCTGTGTATATCACCTCACCAAGGCCAGATTTCAAATTCAGTATACATGTTTGTAGTGGAAGGTTTATTTAGAGTCATGTTCTTTGCTTAAATCCAGTCTGTGAAACGTCACCTCATGATTCCTATAATGTCTTTTCTAATCTGGACATCAGTGTGATGACCCATAGGCTACAGAACTACTAAGAAAAATTCTAGGAAGATATTCAGGCTTCATTAAAGGCTTCAGGCTACATGATTTTAGCTCTAAAGGAAAATGTACAGTAATTTCACGACTATAGGGCGCACCAGATTATAAGGCGCACCTCCAGGAGTTGGCAAATTTCGCAACTTTGTCCATTATATAAGGCACACCAGACTATAAGGCGCACTTCCAGGTTCGGACAAAAATTATAGTCCTGAAATTACTGTAGTTTCTCTTCTCTAAAACATAAAATAATCAAGCTGAATGTGGAAAATTGGATAAAAGCCTCTTACCAATAAAAACTTCCATATTTGCAGCACACTAAGGTTTCCCATTCTGTGCAAAAATGGGCTACTGGAAGTAGGTGGTTGATCATCCCAAAATGTAAAACTGAAATAGCAGGTCCAAACTGCTGTTGTTGTGTATAAATGCTTGAAGGAAGGACCCAGCTTTCCTTGCTTTCTGAATTGACTATGCCTTGATTCATATTTATTAAGTTATGATAGAAATTCTTGGTGACTTCTTGAAAAACAAATATAATATTAATGTTGGCAATTAACCCAGCTGTTCTACCATGCAAAAGGTGCAATTTTCCTCTTAATCAAAAAATTAGATTTGCTTTGATCATTTGGAAAGCATGAAATAGACTAATGAAGCAACTTCAGAACATGAATTCCAATATTCTTACTAGGGAACTACATAGCATCATTCCTCATAGTCCTAGAGGATGTAACTATAAACTCAAAATAGAAAATCATGGAAGAAATTGCAATTAAATTTGCAACGCATTCAAAGACCTGGAAGGAATATTTTCGGGCTTGAAAGTGTATAATTTATTCTCTTTGCTGATGCATAGAGTTTCTTCCTTCTCCATGAGATATGGCACCAGCTCTCCAAGTAAGTAGAGAAACTGGCACACAAACATTTTCTAGGACATTAACAGAGTCAAGCACAGATTCAAGATAAGATAAACCAAGCAGCAACATGTGCAGAAGGATGTCTGGATGTGCAGTGTAGGAAATGCCATGGTGGTGATGAGTAACATGTCCAGGGTGTGGATTCCTCTGGTGAGAAGAAAATCCTGTTTGAGCTGTCCTAAGGGTACCTGAGATCGGTGATGAGCTGGGGGCTTAACCCACATGTTGGTTTAGCATAAAAATGAATATCCTTGAAAGGGAGAGGTAGATGAAAGGGCAAGAAGTCTGGCTGAGGTCCTGCTTGTGGTGCTGGCACAGAGCTGCAGCTCAGGCAGCATCTTCAGCTTACTGGTCTGGGACTGCAGGTTGTGAAAATCCCTGCAACAAAGCCAGACTCTGCCTTGTGTGGCTTAAATGACTCCTTCAGGAATATATCTGCTGGATCTGTTCTGGGGAATAATGGGATGGTAAATCACAACGGTGCTAATTAATTGTTGTGGAAAAGTTTATATCACTTTCATTGAATCACAGAATTGTGAAGGCTGGAAAAGACCTTTGAGATCATCAAGTCCCACCATTAACCCAGAACCACCACCATGGTCACCACTCAACTATGTCCCCAGGTGCCATATCAACATGTTTCTGAACATTTCTGGAGATGGTGACTMTACCACTTCCCTGTGCAATCTGTTTCAATGCTTGACAGTCTTTTCCATGAAGAAATTTTTCCTGACACCTAGTCTAAACTTCTCCTGATGCAACTTGATGCCATTTTCTCTCATCTTGTCACCTGTTGCTTATTTTGCTGTGTAAGGCTTCAGTTCAACTGCTGAAGTAATACCAAGGTCTGCCAGGAATGAGGAGCATTCACACCCATCATTTCACCCCATTTGAAGCCTGTGTTTATTTAGAAACCTTTCAGGAGATATACAAATTATTGCTGCTGTGAACCTTGCAATAGGGCTGTGAATAACTTCTTTTTGAGATCCAACTGCATCAAAATTGTGAGAATTAATAAAGCAAACACAGTAAAAAGCTTTACAGGCAATTTTTGACACTTGACTAATGAAGAGCAGGAGCATCAGATGAGCTGAGATGAGCAGATGAAGCTGTGATAGGAATACCTGCATTAGCCAGCTGTGCTGGAAATTGGACCCAAGGCATGATGTGACCAGGAGCCTCTAGGACCAGTCTGGGATGGAAGAGGTGTTCATGCTACAGTAAGTCCTGCTGTCACTGAGCCTAGAGAGAAAAGTCCCACCAGCAGAAACGCATGGTTGAGGTGACAAGATAGGACAGAGGAACAGAGCAAAGAGAGTAAAGTTCTGAAAAGGACAACCCATCCAAAGACTGTTTTTTTATACTCCAGTATGTTTATCCATTTGTAAAATTGAAAGAGAACAGTATTAATTATATGCAGAAAAAGTGCCGAGGTGTGTTTTGAAAAGTATTCAAATATTTTGATAAGTTCTGGAGCACTTCAAGGGGTAGCTTGTTTTTTTTCATAGCTTGATGTGAAGAGTATCTCTGCAATATGAAGGAAATTGTATCTTGAAAAGGCATCTAAGGTTACATTGGCTTAACTGTAATTTTCATAGATTTTCATGATTATTAGAGGCTGAGTTAAATTGAAGACAGGAAACCTTTAGGGTCTGTTTAAAGGCATTATAAATATGAATATTGCTGTCTCTTCATGTAACTATTTTTATTAAGAATAAAAACCAGAGCAATCATTCATCTTGTAAAGGCCTTAATAAAAAGAATTATTAGTATGTTAGGTTTATTTTGTGATACTTTTTGCATTCTGAAAGTTAGCACACTCAGTCCTGTGGTCTCACTCTTAGTGCTTACTTTGCACCAAGGTTGCTGACATGAACCTGACCAATGGAACCTGTGCTACAGGAGGTCTAGCTGTGCACTGAGCTTCAGGAGTGCAGATGACAGCCTTGGGAATCTTTCCCAGAAGACCGGCAGGGAAACTGTCCACACCTTCTGCAGAAGGTTTAATTTATTCCCCTTGCTTTGCAGTGTGAGCATCCAGCAATGTCAGTTATGTGACATCTCCCATCCACTTGTCACTGGGCATAGTGGATTTGGAAAGCAAAAAAACCACAATCTTCAGAGACAGCTGAGTCTTACAGAAAAGGTGGTATGAAGACTTGTTCTTTCAGCTGGCAAAGACAGTGTTTCTGTTTACTTTTGGTCATTAATGTTTTTCTCTTGCTTCAACATCGAAAAAAACCACAAAGTCTGGGCACCAGAATGGTTCAAGATGAGAGAGGCAATCCACATGTAATACTTTAGATCATGATTTCCAATCTCATCACTGTGCCAAGAACCCAGTTACTATTAAGCACTGAATTTTGATGTTTATGCACAAAACTGGGAGGTTAAGTCTGTTTTCTCAAAAAATCAGCCCTCCTTGTGATTGTCTGAGTCTTGCTTCTCCATCTTATTCTGGAACAGCCCAAATTAACAGTTTTGTTGATGTAACATGAAAATGTGAAGGATTTAGAAGGATTTGTTCAATTTGGCTGCATAGAAACTTCTTTACATCAAGGAAAACATTCATTAATGCCAAACACACAGCAATTAAGGGTAGTTAATATTTACATGGCATTTTGAATGGGCATGGTGATAAATTCCTATATGATTTTCCAGAGGTACACTTAATGCGAAATCCATGAATAAACAGCAAGCCACAAACAAGACAAAGTGAATGTGTATTAGCATTTTTCATTCCTGTCTCTTCTGTCATTTATCCTTCTTGCTCCTGTATTGCAAAGCAAAGGCAGTGGAAGCTGGGATTCTACATCAGAGAAAGTTTCTTGCTATTTACTCTGATTTCTTTGCTCCATATTGACCATGCTCTGTCTCCTAGACTTTAATTCTGTATTAATGGATATTTGTCCATTCTTCCATAAATAGATCATGTAGGTGATAAGTAGTTCTTTGAGTGCGTAGGTCTACACACTCAGCAAAACTACATGCAGGGAAACTTGCTGGAAGCAAAATCAATCTGTTAAACTTTGAATATTTCAAAGAAGTTCAGTACTGTGTGTGAACAAAGATGCTTTAATGCATTCAAGCACTTTTTTTTTGGCTACAAAAACATAGCTGGTGAAAAAAATAACACTGCTCAATTATTCAGAAGTAAAGAATGCCACACAGAAATAAATTGTTAAAACGGCTGGTCTCATCCTTCTAATAATCCAACTCAGATGCAGAGCTTTGATAGTCTGCAAACTGTTGTAATTTGACTGGGCTTCAAGGAGAGGATTAAAGCTTCACCTGTCCAGAATGCATTCCCATTTGTTTGAATTAGTTGGGCTTTAGGATGTCTTGGCAGTGCTAATGCCAGTGCTGCTGCCAGCAGGGACCTCAGCCTGGTGTTTCCAAGCCAGAGAATCTACATGTCCCTGCTGTGGCACTAGTGAACCTGCTGCTGCAGCATTCAGCTCCTCCAGGGTCTGTGGTGTGAATGAGTTCAGCAGGAGCAGGACCTGTGAGCATTGCTCGGGTGCTTGGGATGAGGTTCTCTGTCTTGCAGCCAAAGGGATTCCCTTTAGTGCAGAGCCAAGCTGTGTTGCAAATCTCTGCAAATCTTATGGAATTTTATTTATGGTTTCTTAAAGGCCATGTAGGTGTTTTTTAAAAGATTATTTAACATTCTTCTTTGGTCCCTAAGGTTTATTAAATATCAGCATCCTTGAAGTCCATGATGCACAGGAAACAGCCATAAGCCTGCCTGTCCTTCAGCAAAGCTGTTTTTGTTGTGTTTGAGGAGACATTCTGTCTCCCCAGTCTATTGTAGTGTACTTTGGTTAAGGCTTTAGGAGACCTAACAAGGAGAATACATTGCCATGGATTTATGTTTTAATTTAGGTGTGATAGAGGACTTTGGTCTGCAAATCTCTGCTGTATTTTTACTGTTTATGTAATGTTCACTGCTTTTATGAACACTCTTTTCAATCTTTGCCAAAAGCTCTTAGTTGCACAAAATTTTATCAATAGAATGTATTTAAATCATCTTTTGTACAAAGAGATTCATTTTATACCTTATATTCTGTTACCTATTATGTTGTCTGCAGAAGACAAAATTATTTTGCAGATTTTTCTGAATTTCAGTGGGATAACATTTGCTTTCCAAATGCACTGGTTTTGGAACCTTTCCTTACTCATCTCCCTTTGCATACAGTTTCTTCTTCCTTCCTATATCCATTTAGTTTTCAGCAGCAAGGGATTAAATCGTTCCACTCATATGGCTTCTGCTGTTGCTGTCTATAATTTCTTGACTGTGACACTTGCACTTGTCCCTCTAGCTTGCAGGATTCCCAGAGAGCCCAGCAGTGACCAGCTCACATAACTGTTACAGATCTCAACTGAAGCTGTTTCAAATGCAAATAGACACATCAGGAAAGGATGTGCATAAACCCTCTATGTTTTTACTGTCTGTTTTTGATGTTTTCTTGTAAGTGCAATTGTAGTCTTCTGAAACGAGTTAACTTGACCCTGAAAATGCTGCAAATAAGTCTCACTCATTTAACAGCTGATTAAACAGTGGCAAATAGATGACACAGGCTATCAGGTTTTTAAAGACTGTGGGGAGGTAGCTGCTGCACTTAGGAGAATTTTCTTTGACAGCACAATGTTGAGTTTTGGCTCAATATTTACTTGGAAATGTCAGGATCTGGTGCACACAGTAGAGTCTCCCACCACTGGGATCATCTTCACTGATGAGGAAACTAATTCTCCATCCACTGACTGTACTGTAAGGAAATCCCTATTCTCAGTGTGGGTACATGGAATGGTTTGGGTTGGAAGTGACCTTAAAGACGTTTTTGTTCCAACCCATGGGCAGGGGCACCTTCCTCTAGACCAGGGTGCTCTAAGCCACATCTAACCTGACCTTGAACACTTCCAGAGATAGAGCAGCCACAACTTCTCTCTTCTAGTTCTTTTTTCTAGGGGCAGGAGCCCTGCCCAAATTACAGGTGAGGTGCAACACAAAAAAGATCCTGGGAAATGGATAATTTTCTCATCCCTCTTAGCCATTTCCCTTTTTCACTGAGAAAATGCAACAGTTCTGGCAAAGGCTGGTGCAGCCTCTTCTGATGCTGATGGAGTCTGACACAGCTTTAATGTGGATTCACATGAAAAACAATGCATTGATTTTTTGTTTTCCAGGTTGGCAAAGTTCCTTCTGATTGAGAAAAGGGATTTAAATATAGCTTGGCAGTCTAGAGGGAATACATACAGGAGTTGTGTTCCCACCAATCTTAATGGTGACACTCCCACACTACTTCCAGGGGATTTTGAAATTATTATTAAGAGTGGGACCCCAATAATACTTCCAGAAAATAAAAAGGGGGTGAAGGGGTTTAGTTCCTCTTGGGTCTCAGTAATCCTGATGGATATCCTGAGGATATTCTATAATTCATTGTGGTAGGTGTTAATGCTTTACTTCCACTTTTATTAAATTCAGCAGTTTACAAATTGCAAATTTTGACTTTTATGTGAGGCAAAATCCAGGTGAAGATGAGCAGAGGTGTTAAATGCAGTCTTATATAAATAACCAGAATTCGACACTTTTTGAAGGCATTGCTGGTGCTACTGTGCTGTGTTCTGCCAGTACCTGAACACTGAGCTCTGCTGGGCAGGGAGTTGTGCTGAGGCTTCTTGTAAGGGCTGTGATCTCCAGATATTCTAAATGGGAAGGGCACTGCAAAGATCAGGAAGGGAAAGCCTTCATAACGTGGTTCTTAGACAACCCATGTTAGTAGGAAGGGTCTCATGAGTAGAATTGCTTTGTTCCTAAAATGTTGTGGATTTAAAAGCTCCAATTCTTAAAATACAATTTTTTAAAAGAAAAAGTGTAATTTTTTCCAAAGTTTCAATTGTTTTTTGGTTCATTTGAAGGGAAAAATCCCTTTTTGCCATGTAACCTGCCTATGCCCTGACTGCTGGGGACCTAGATCAGACCAATGAATGTGTTGGGGCTTAGGTGTGGGTAGGAAGAAGTGAAGGAGGGTTGAGTCCTGCTGATGCATCACACCTGGTGGTGGTGGTGGCAGGTAACAGGAGGTGGGGTAGGGAGCCTTCAGTAGTGGTAAATCTGTTCCATTGAGTTGCTGCTTTGGTATGCCTCTGTGTGGTCATATTGGGACAGTACAGAAGAGGACTGGGAATTAGGAGCAAGAGGCAATGTACCAGACGGAGGTGAATGTACCAGGTGAGCAAGCACTGGTGAGACAAGTCATGTGGTCTGATGTCTGGCATGACCTGGCAGGACTTTGTCAGGTGTGCAGTGTGAATGAGGGTCCTGGATCCCCTGCAAGGGTTGGTGCTCACCCAGAATGTGTGGTGTGGGAAGGTGAAATGTGCATTTTTTCCATGCTCCAGGGGACAGACAATGCAAGGCTCTTTATGGTGGTAAAAAAGCAGAAATGGGTTGTATGTGCTGGATCTTGTGCCCCCTCAAATACAAACCAAAATAAGCCTGGGGTTGGAAGTTCCCAGCTGCTGAAGGAGCAGCTGTGTGTCCTGAGATGTGCTCCTCAGGCAGATGAGGCAGAGCCTGGCTTGTGCTTGGTGGGGGCACATCCAAGTGGGATCAAAATACTTTGTGGAGTAATTCTGATTTGTAATTGTAGTGAAGGACTTCTTTCTCCTCAGGTCAGTGAGACGTGCTTCTGTAGCAGGGATGCCTTATTCTCTCTTGAGCATGATTTTGAATGACTGTACCATTCATAGCCCTTGAAGAGCCCACTGGGGTCATTCAGCTGCTTTGGTAGTAAGGCATCCATTGCTCTGCTGTTCCATGTAGCTGTGAGAGGACTTGGGAAAGGCTGATGAGATCCTTCAATAGAGAGAGAAAAGTTAAGGACTGTTTTAAAGCTTTCATGCAGAGATACTCTTTGGTGCCTAAAGGAGGCTGCAGAAGTTCACTGGATGTTCAAGTTGGAATATGGGATTTTGGTGATTTTTTTTCTCCTATGTTTTCATGACTCAGGCTGTCTAGCTCAGACATAAAGTCAAGTCACTCATCTTACTAATTTCCTTGAAATTTTTTGCTAGTTCCATATGTGCCATGCATTTTAATGCTGTGGCAGCATACACTGTGTTTTGTTAGTCAGGGCTAACACAGTCCAGGACTTTTACTGAGCTTTGTGGGTGTGTGGTGGTTCAGGCACTCAAAGAAGCATTGGAAATGTCTGTTTAAAGTCTTCTCCAGCTACTGTAATAAATCATAAATAAACTTAAATTCTGACCTGCCTTCTTTGCAGATTTCTCTCCCCACCTCGTGTAGCAGAAGAATCTGTGTTGTAAATCCCCTGTGAAGCACTTTTTGCTGGCAGTTTCCATGGCTGCGTTAAAGGAATGCTCACTGCCATATTTGAAACCTTGGGCACTTTTATTTTCCTCATGCAAGTGTGCTCTTGGGTGCAAATGGAGGAGAAAGACAGCAATTTGTCTGGATGATGCACTCTGCAAGCTCAGATAAGAATATCATGACCTAGAAAAGAAAAAAGAGGTTAAAGAGCCCCCATAACTCAGGGTTTCTTGTTCCTTCAGTTAATATGAAGCATGCTCAGCATGCCTGGGGATGGAGAATAGTCTCCTGGGAAGCAGTGAAATTAAGAAGTGCTGGTGCTGCTCAAGGTAAAAAGGAGCGATTGAGTCTTTTGGGTTTTTCTTACATGAGGCTTCAACTCTGCCAAACTTCCCTATTCTGCTCTGAGAGACAGAAGGGAACAGCTATTACCTCTTGCCACCATACCTGCTCCACTTTGTTGCTACTGTTGTCAACTGAACTGGGAGAGGGGGAAGTTGTGTTTCAGGATGAAAGTGGGACTTGCCTCTTCCTCTGTGACATAAACATGGATGTTCTGAATCTGCTCATGGGATGTAAAAAAGGACTTTTGGACCAAAAAATTCAGGCTCTGTGCTGATGGGGTTGTTTTTTTTTGTTTTTTTTTTTGACACAACTTAGACAGATTTGTCAGATGAGCATAAGAAGAAGGAAACAAAGAAAAAACCCTGAAAATCTGGTATTGTAGCACTAACTGCATAACAGTGGTACTTAGAGTGGAGATGGTGTCCTGATGAGTTCAGGGTGCTGTGAAACCAGGTGATTTTTCATAAACTCCTTTTACTTTAGGGTTTC
>PYHW01009569.1:568897-590450 GCA_013186435.1 Turdus rufiventris | reverse complement strand
CGCCCTCAACAGATGGTGATAGAATAGATACCTTTTATCACACTCTGTATTGTAACCCAAGACAGTTGCTGACACCCGGAAGTGCATTTTATAATCAGGTGTGGCTTATAATAGTGAAATTACTGTAATTTGGTAGTCCCTTGAATAAAGAGGAATATTTGTGTTGTTAGTATACAAGAAGAAATCATATCCTGAAATGGTGAATGTCATGATATTGATCGAAATTGGCAACAGCATCTCCAAAATTTGTTGCCATTGCTCAATGCCTTTTTCTTTTCTTTCCTCCTTTCATTTTGAAGGTACCTTTCAATAGCAACTGTATTGCTAAACCTTTTAAGATGTGTTGATTTTGTTGGTTAGTCTTTTCCTTGTTTTTTCTTTTTCCTGCTGTTAGTACTGAGTGGTTTGTGCTTGACTGATCATTCCTGGTGAAATTGTGTGCAAAGCAAGCTGTTGGTGTGACAAGGTGAGGTTATGCAGCTCAGGAAGCAGTTGCTCCATGGCGTAATGGAGCTAATGGCAATACAGCTGTGGGTACATCTGATGTTAAACTACTATTATTTGAACTTTATGGTGCAAGAGACTGCCAGCTCTCCCACTTGCAGCATATAAATTATGTCAATTGCTTATGCACTTTTTTTAACCCTGATTTCTCTTGAATTATGGATGATAGACAGGGCCAGAATTTGCTTTTAGTGTTCCCTTGTGACTGTGTGTGTGCTGAGTGCACTGAGCAGTCATAATCTCTGTGTGCAGTCAGAGGATGGGGATGTGTAACATAATTTGGGCTATGACCATATAGCTTGTACCCTTACCAGTTAGGGAGTTACAACATCTGAAACTTGGAGCTATTTTGAAGCAGGGTGGATGCTTTGATGCCAGGTTTGACCAGCCAGGGCTGGAGGGTTTCATAGCTATGAACTCCATGTCCTTGATGGGTTTTTGAAAGCCAGTGCGATGTTCCCTTTCAAGAGAGCCCTCTGTTATGGGGATTAGAGCCTGTCTTCCAGGCTTCATTGTGGGGAGGAATAATAGCTCCTGTCTATAATGAAAATATTATGATTGCCATGCTTTGAAGTTTTCCAGCCCAAATGTGTGGCAGTGGAGTGCATTCATCAAGCTATTAACTTGGTTGACTGAATACTCTTGTGTGGGTAGGGAATGGCTTTGCCTGGAGCAAATTAAAGCAGCACACTCGAGAGGTGATGGGGACCTGCCAAGCTGCTGGCCTTGCTGTGATTTTAACTAAGGGTACTTCTCCTCAGCAAGTGAAATCTTTAAAAAGATGTCAGTGCTGTGCATGGATATCGTAGAACTTTTGTAGAAGCAAGTCAAGGCACGGCTGCTTTTAAGAATTTCTGCAGTATTTATTGAATAATGTGTGTTTTAAGGTGTACTAATAGCAGGTGTTTATAAATTATGACGCAGCTCCAAACAGTGTGTCTGCACTCCTGTTGCTGCATCTGGATTCAACATAAAATTTAAGACTATTTTTCTTGCTTAATTACAAAGAAAGCTCCACTCTCTAGCATATTGATTTTACAAGCATTAGCACTTTAATCAAAGAGCTCTGAAGTGTTGCACTTCATTAAGTGATCTTTCAGAGGAAAGTGCAAACTGTTTGCATTGGGTGAAGCCTTACCTTGCTGATAGCACTCAAATGCCCAGTGCTGGAAGATGTTAGAAATGAGTCTTGCTTGGAGTGGAGGCAACAGAGTTCAGAGCTGTGGAAACTGCTGGGTGGAAGAAATTATTGTAGTCAGGTGTTGTGGCAAGTGTTGCTACAGGAAAACCTCACAGCACTGTTAGGGAACAGGTTGCCCAGGACAGTGGTGGAGTCACCATCCCTGGAGAGATTTAAAAGACATTTAGATGTGGCACTTGAAGACATGGTGTAGTGGTGGACTTGATGGCCTGGTGGGCTTTTCTAACCTAAAATGTTTCTACGATTCTATGATTTCATAGAAAAAGTCTTTAGGCTTGGAAGCAAATCTTAGTTTAGCTCAGGGGACATGGGGATGGAATGTAAAATCCTTTGATGTGGCCAAATGAATCCTGCAGATCCTGTTGCAGAACAAAGTGTTGCTATAGAAGCTCATGCAGCAGGACCAGCCAGCAGGAGCCAGTGGGAGTCTGGGCTGGATACTTCTCTCAGCTTTGCTGCCCACTGCTGCACATCAGGCTTTTGAGGGCACTTGGCTGGCCAATATTTCACTTATAATACTGTAATACTGTTTACAGGCATAATTACAAGTTCTTATTAATACTAAGCATTGTAATAACAAACACTTTACAAATAATGACTTCATAATATTGCCTAAATCATTGCTTTAAAAGTGGCTAGAATGTTACCTTATTACAGTAATGTTTAAAATCTTAAATAGGTCCTCAAAGTTTTATTTTCTTTCATAGTTTCCTTATTCTTCCGTTTTCTTATTTTTCTTTCTGCGCTTTCATTGTAGACATTTTGGCATATGCAGACAGTCACCAGTAAGATACATTTTCCTAAAGTGCTATGGAAGCATTTCAAAAGTATTGAACCGTGTCTCTTCATGGCTGCAGTCTCTCACTGGCACACGTATGTGTAAGATACTGTTATGAGACCATTTAATGGGTGCAGTTCATTAAGACAGGAAAGAGAGGTGCCTGTTTTTTCCCTGCCAAGAACCGTGTCATCCCCAAGATGCTTTGCAAGCAGAGACCTCTCCAAAGAAAATCCCTTAATCCTTGGGTGAGCAAATATGATGAGAATGTTCCGTGCTCTGTTGTGTGCTATGATCTAATTGAGATTTAATGCATTCTGCTATGTCCCTGCTGTGGACTCCCTTTGGACCCTCTGGTAAGAAGCTCAGTGTTGACAGGTTTTTTTTCTGTATCCCATTTTATGCCTTCTAAGACTTTCAGGCACTTTTGTTGTTGTTGTTGTTTGCACATGTGGAAGAGTTATGCTGGGACAGATGCCCAAGAAGAGATGGTTTTCATTTCAAAATGCAGTATTTGCTTTAAGAGTATTGAATATCATCTTTCTATTCCCACCCCTCTATTTAATAACTATGTATTTGCTACTGATGATTGTGCTAAATACCTTTACACCTCACACAATGGTATCTCATCCCACAGCAATATTTCACTATAAAATCAATTGGAATTGCTAGTACAAATGTGTGTAACAAATCCCAGGTTCCTTACTTATCAGGGACATACATTGGGTTTTCACACAAAAAAAATCTAAGAAAAATGGTCGTTCTCCTCACCCTAAAACTTCATTCCTGAAATCCAAGCCTTCTTTCTAATGGAGGGACATTTACACGGGAAGGGATGCCATAATTTTTAATTGTTTTATATGTTTTAACCACTACAGTGGGCATTATTGAGGCAAATAGGACTTTAAATGTGAACTTTGGGAAACTTAATTGCAGTTCAGGATTACTCCTGCCATCACACAGAGAGCAATTTGCCTTTTTCTCATTTTCTTTTTTCATATATATATGTATATATGTTTTGTTTTGGTTTTTTTTAAAGCATGAGCTCTATCTCATGGACAACCCCAGCTGTAGCAGCTCTGAAGTTGTTTGAATCTCCCATGCTGGGTGTTAACGGGAACAGGAGCAGTTGAACACATGCACATCACTAGGAGACTTGGAAGCATAAAAATTGAGTTTTCTCCTGCCTTTTCCTTTCCTATAGAAAAAATAGGCCCCATTAGTACAGAAAGCTTTGGCCAGGTGGTATTTGCAGTCCAAGACTGGAAAGCAGCTGCCATCCCCAGTGTGTTGTTCAGCAGAGGACTTCACTTTTCATTGCTACCAGTAATCCTATTTACTGTGAGCACAAAATGCCAGCTGGATTTTGGCTGATGGATGTGATGTTCTGTTGCGAATGGGTTGATGCAGTTTTGTGCTGCAGTGGGTCCCATGGAGCCACACTTAGGGACGCACTGCCCAGCCATGGGTGGGGACTGTCAGCCCTTTCCAAGTCATGGTGTGATGGGAAGAGTCAGGCTGGAGAGGATCAAACACAATTTTTGTCTCTAAAGCAAATGTTTTTGGAAGTAAACTTTTTTTCTCCAGGCATTTCCAGTCATCCCTTTGATGCTGCTCATGTATTTTCTTTGCAAGCTTTAGGCTCCTGTATTACTGTGCTGAGCTACAGAATATTCCAGCTTGCCAGGCTGATGGTGAGGCATTGGCACATCCTGAATGGGGTCTGCAGAGTGAGGGCACCTGGGTGCCTTGTCAAAGGGCAGTACCAGCTACCTCTCTGCTGGTAATTCATCACTTGAGTTCTCTGTACTTATGGAAAAGAGTTGTGTCTTTGGCACAGGATGTTCCTATTTACTATTTGTATGTATTTATTTATTTCCTTTACTCTTGAAGAGTCACGTATAGTGGCTCTCACTGCTTTTTTTCCTTTCTGGTCAGTCATCCAAAAAGATTGGTGGAAATGCTGCCTCTTTTTTTTGATCTGTTACATCATTCCCTTGTTCCCTCCAAGCTGCCCAAGAGCTCCGTGTGCTGATCCAAATGGGCAAGTGGCAATACAGAGACTGGGGTGACAGACTAGGGAGATTCTTGAATTGTCTCCCCTTTTAACAATGAGATTTTTTCTAAGGAATCAGGGAATGAGTTTGACATGCAAGGTAGAAGAAAAGACTAGTTCCAGTCTCCTATCCAAAATATGGTGCCTACCTGTTCTTGGCTCATGCTGGGCATTCCATGTCTCTGCTTTAAACTGGTGCCACTGGTTTTCTGGGGCTTTCATGGCATTCATCTCACTTGTGTTCAGATACAACCACTGCTTTGAGCTCCCAGGTGTCTGTGCTCACCTCATACTCCTTTCTTAGTGCAGTTGTGCTGCCGAATCCATGTGCATCAGCTCCACAACATGCCCTGCACCAAAATGCCTTTTCTTCTGTTCCCTTTCTTAAAAGAATAAAAAGCCCCATAATGCTGCCTTTGCCCAATATACTCTGATGTTGATGATTGCTGCTTATTCCAGCTTTTTATCTCAAGCTTTTCCTCTTCTGCTATTAAATGTGACCCTCTAGTTTTCATTTGCTGTCTTTGTATTCAAAGTGAAACAGTGTTCAGTTGATTTTATCAGTTGTTGCTTGTTTTTATTCCATGTACAGAGCACTGTCAAAGGGAAGGGAGTGAATACATGTACTCTTATTTCATATCCACCCTTTCAGATCTAGCTCTCCCCATGCTTTCATGACTGAGGAGGGCTCCCACACCCTGAATGCAGGCTGCTGTCTTTGTTTGGCAGCAGATTAAATCCTGGATGCAGTCTTTGCATGGCTGTGGAGCAGCCCTGGTGTCTTGAAAGGGTAAAAACTCATTGTGGGGGTGAGCGGAAGAGGCTCTCTCTGTCCCTTCTGGGCAATTTCCCAAACCAGGTGCCCAGCCTTACAAATTAAGAAAATTCATATTAAATTAAAATTATCTGAAACAAAATATAGCCATTGAATAAACCCTTAATTAGTTATGGATTTTTGTCTATTTTTTATTTCTTCTGAATTTTTCTTTTTAGATTGTGAGTCTTAAACTGAGAAATCAGTGATATATTCTATTCCTCAGAATAAAAAGGAAAAGCAGCTAATCTTAGCATTTTGGTGCTAATGCTTCGTTTCTGCACTGGTACCTTCAGAGCCAATTTTAGCATATATGAAATTTAAAGGCTTTTCACTTTCAAAATAGCTTTTTAGTAGTTTTTTTCATTTTACTGTGTTATCCTTTCAGTAGTTTCAGTAGCTGATAACTCTTCGATCAGGTAAATGCACTTAAAATGCTTCCTTCAGCACAGAGCAAATAAAGAGAGAGTAAAAGGTTTGTAATGCAGAAGAAATGGCATTAATTCTGCCGTCCTCCTTTATAGAAGAGCACAGGGAAAAGTCCTGGGGTTGTTTACCTCAGGAGTAAGATCTTGAAATGTCATATTCAGAGGAAATAAATCTTTAATCACAGTCAGAGTAATTACCATTATTGGTGCAAAAGTGAAATCCTCAGGGCAGAGGTGAGAAATAGATTTGCCCTGGGGACAGAGACTCAAGTCTGGGTATTAACAATGGTTGTTAGATCTGACGGGCACTTGCTGACAGACTCAAGGGCTTTTTCCTATATGAGATCAAGGTTTCCGTGTGTTAATGTTGTCTTCAGATGGAGATAAAATGTTTTGTGGGTCTGCAAAATACAGGTGTCCTGGCTTAGACAACAAATAGAAAATTAAACTAGTGGAGAATTACAAAATTAGCACTAGGTGCAGAAAACCTGCATGAAGTTGCTTTAAAAATAGTGGTTTTCCTTATTTCTTAGATTTGGAATAGGAATTCATTAAGGATAACAGAGAATGGGAAAGGGGATTGCAAATTATTATTGATTGATGTTGGGCTGTAGAGATATTGCAGTCTTGTTTCAAGCTCCTGAGGCTTGTTTCAAGCTCCTGCTCACTCTCACTGACCAACGCTGAATTAAAGCTTGGAGCACTGCAGTCTCTTGTGCTAGAGCAAGGGGAGCTGCAGGGGCACATCTGGATTCAAGAATTTGGGTGGGATGTTTGTATTTTTTTATATATATTGGTAACATTGCAATTAAAAGCAACTCACTCTGCCTGGCCCCGCACATACCTGAATGCAGCTTTTGCTCCATGGTTTGGCTTGAGTAATGATCTGATTACAATCTAAGCAGATGCCACCATTGAGCAGAACTGTATGTTAATTTCAGGGTTATGTGCAGTCTCAGTGCAATATGTACATTTGTCTTCATGACTGTGCCATTGGAAGATGTTTGGATTTGCTGTCATTTAAATTTGCTTTGTTCTGGAGTTTTTATGAACCTTGACAGATGAGCACTACGTAATGTATATAGATAACATTTTAAAGACACATGCTATTCTTTTTAAAGGCAATCCCAAGGTGGCATGCAGTCCCTCAATGTGTCTCATATGTCTGCCTTGCACATCGCTGGAAGTGTTGAAAACCAGGTTGGATGGCACTTGGAGCAACCTGGTCTGGTGGAAGGTGTCCCTACCCACAGTGGGGGGGAGTTGAAACAAGATGATCTTTAAGGTCCCTTTCAACACAAACCATTCTGTGATTATAGAAAAACTATAAGATACTTTCTTCTGTATCCCAATACAGATAGAGGACCTCTTTGTTCAGTATTTGTGTGATTGTAATTCTCCCCATCTGTTTGTCTCCTGCCTCATACTTGTGCTGTGTGGTAACGCTCCTGCACTCATAATCTATGAGGCTCCAATGCATCTAGCTGGGAAAACATAAATGAAATATCTTGGGGAAAAAAGTGTGAAAAGACACTCTCCAGCCTCAAGAGTTTCACTGGAGGTTTATGCTAATTTAGGTGTTTTAGTTTGAAAAGACAGGTGTCTGCTAAGGAAGGCAGAAGCCTCTCTTGAAATGGAAAATATAAACCCCTTCCTTCCAAATCATTATAATTTTGAAATTAAGGAGCTCTCAGGCAAAGATATGGGAACAGGAATAACTGTTCTTTATTAGGAAAATGAAAATAAAAATACAGTAATATAATAAACAAAACGCTGACGAACAAAAAACATGAGTCAGAGTACAACTTGACACTGTTGGTCAGGGTGTTGGTAGCAGTCCGATTAAATGGTGGCTACAGTCCTTCTGGAGTGACAGATATGGTTTTGTTGAAGCAATGATTTTGGAGAAGGGTGTAGTTTTTTTCTGAAGGTCCAGTGATGATAAAGATGGTCCTGGTTGTACTCTGGGAATCTAGTGGAAAAAGGATGCTCTGATGTTCTAAATATCAGATTTTATTTAGGTAGGAAATGCTTGGCTTCTCTCCCTGGCTGGGGCATCTTGCAATGGGATGATGTAATTTTATCAGTCATGCGGTGAGACTTAACGGCCCATTATCTTTCCAGAGGTCAGATGGGTTATGGAAAAGACAAGGAACACTGCCCCACCTGGTTTTAACAGATAAGAATACATACTTCTGGTTACATCTTGCTTTGCAACCTAAGACAAAGTGTTATGCAGGAGGGGCACTAATCCTGTTGCTGGGGCATCTCCTCAAACGAGAAAAATATTCATGAGTCAAATAAAAGTTTGACTTTACCCAGGAGAAAAAAATACTCAAACACAAAAGACCTGCACAAACAGAAATCCCATTACAACTTAATTGCTTTAATATTTTTTCCCTTTTATTTTCAGCAAATGTCAGCTTTTGCAGAAAAGCATCAGTTTTCATAAACAGACTCACAAAATGAATCTAATCTCTAATTTTCACATAGAGCTGTCTGTCTGCCTTTACATGCAGTAGTAAATGACAGAAATGTTGCAAGTTGTACATAGATGCAACTATTGACAGATTCTATCTGGAAGCTTTTACCCTTGTAAATTAATCTGCTTGGGACAAAGGGGCAGGATAAGAAAGGGACTCTATAAAGACTCTATCGGTCTCTGTTTAGACTCTAAAAGTCTCTATGAGTTCAGTATCCCAAAAGATCAAGCTGAGTTCTTCTTTGACATTATCATCCTAATGATTTTTTTTCTTCCATCATAGCATGCATGGTCTTATCTCCACTGAGGGGATGAAGCAAGGAGGGCAGATTTAGATTAGCTATTAGGAAAAAAATCTTCCCTCTGAGTGTGCTTTGGCCCTGGCACAGGCTGCCCATAGAAGCTATCCTTGGAAGTGTTCAAGGCCTGGTTGGATGGGGCTTGAAGCAAACTCACCTAGTGGAAGGTGTCCCTGGCCATGGCAGGAGGTTAGAATGAGATGAGTTTTAAGGTCTGTTCCAACCCAAACCATTCTGTGATCCTGTGATTTAATTACTGTATATTTAGCTTGTACCCTCTGGTGACCTCCATAATTTTCTAATCTGTTGTTTCTACCTCTTATACATCTTTGGCTTATGTTTAAACAAAGCTTTAAAGATGTTAATCAAGAACATGACTTCATTTGTAAGGTTGAAGTGCGTGACATGCACTGCTTAAAGAAAAAATACTTCTGGAAGTGCTGACATTGTGGTGGCACTCATGGAAGATTCTAACCTGTCGTGATGAAACCTCCTGCAGCAGCATTGGAACAGTTTGGTGCAAGTCAGATGATTTTTAAATTTACATAGAGCTGAATTCAAGAGTAAGGTGATAAGGAAACCAAATGGGTATTAATTATAAAAGCTTATCTAATCCTCTTCCAATTAAAAATAAATAATCAGAATAACGTTCTTTTTTTTTTTTTTTTTGTTACTGCAGTGAGGAAATGGCTTTCTGCTTCTGTTCTTTGGCCTCAATGAGCTTTATAAACTGACGTCTGAAGGGGAAAATAAATAGGAAACTGGAAAGGCCTTTATATCCAATCTGAAATAATACTGCATTTGTGCATGTATAAGGGGAAAATAGGCATACAGTAAAAAAATTATCTTCTGATAAATGGTCTTATTGCCAAGTAATGAGTCAAAAAATAAAAAAAGAAGAGATTTCTGTGAGACTGAAGAATGCTCCTCAGATGGGAACAGAGGGTGTCTTTTGGTTTTGAACCATTGGTAATACTGCAAGATGGTTTTACATAGGTGTTGTAAGAGATGGCCAAGCATCTTCTCTGCCACTGCAGCATGTCCAGTGCACTTGATTTATCGATTTCACCCTCCTCCAAGTGGAAATGATCCAAATGAGGGTAAAATCATGAAAATTTTAGAATTCTATGCTGAAAAATAGGTGGAAGTGTGAGATTTCTGCCTGGTTTCAAGGAGCTTTTGGGGCAACTGTGCAAAGGTCTCTGAGTTCATGGTGATGGTGGAGGAGCCAGGGGAGGTGTGAGTATCTTGTGGGGGAAAATTCTTGGATTCTGTGTCCAGGGAGAGAGGGGAGCAAGCCAAAGGCAACATCTATGGACAGATTTAAGGGCTAACAGCTGGGGAAGACCCAGGCTGTTCAGCTTCCCTCTGGTAATGTAGTTGGAGAAAACAGGCAAGTCATCCATAGTTATTTTATTATTGGATGGTAACCTCCCCCTAGTCTCTGCCACAAGAATTTCACTGAAGGAATAGCAGAAACATACATGACACAAAGGATAAAAGCCCACTGAAAACAAGGAAGGCTTTTCCTGAGAGTAGGAGTGAAGAAGCAGGACAGATACAAGATACATGAGAAAGATTAAAGACAGCCAGACTGATCTTGAGCAGCAACCCATAGGAATTTCATTGCCTTCCTTCAGAAGAATCTGCTCTTCAGATATGGAGTTTTGTCAAAGGAACCAAAGTATTAATGTGATCTAGTGTGATCCAGATCTGAGAAATTTTCAGCTTTTTTTTTTGGCTGTGGAATACTGAGAAAATTAAAACTACAATCAGATAAAATACATGTGTGTGCATATGCATGTTGCTACTATGCTTCACTGGGTTTCTCACAGCCCTGGAAATATGGGTGCCCAAGGAAACATCAAATTAAATCACAGAATCATGAAATGGTCTGGATTGGAAGGGTCTTAAAAGCTCATCTTTTTCCAACTTCTCTGCAGTGGCCAGGAATATCTTCCACTATTCCAGGTTGCTCCAAATGGTGTCCAGGCTGGCCCCAAACATTTAATGCTTCTCATCAATGCAGGAAATATATTAATCTATATTAATCTTTTGCTAGTACTGTGCTTGTACTTGTCCAGTAGATTGTAGGAACCTGCTAAGCAGCTCACAAATGCAAGGAGACGTGTAATGCCAATGGGAACTGCACAAGTTTACCTTTGTGCCAATACTTTACTTTGTGTCTTGCTGCACAAGAACAATGTAATAAAATTGCCTTCAGTGTGCACTACCTATCGAAGATAAATTTACATAAACATTTAATAAAGAGCAATTTTATTAATTGCCTCTTTACAGCACTTTTGAGAAGATAATTATCAGAAAAAATGTGCATGGTAAAGTTTATTGGCAAGGATATAAATATATATGGTGTGATACCTCTGTTGGTGTTTCTTCCTCAGTATATGCTTTACATAGCTTGGATCTTTTCATCTCTACATGTCTTTTTCTCTTTTTTTTCCTGTTAGTACCCTCACAGGCCACAATACCATCCAAAATAATATTTGATTAAGTTTTTGATCTCGTAGTGGTTAGATGGATTTGAAATGAGACAAAATTAGGCTAATCATACTAAGAATAGCATAGTTACTTCTCATTTTCAAATGCCTTTTCGTGGTATGACCTCCAGTGGTTTTCAGAGATCTGACAGATACAGAAAGTAACATTAATTCCCATTTTCACATGTAAAAATTGATACAGAATTTTTTTCTATAGTATTGAGTGCTTCCTTGGTGTTCTTTTCAGGTTGCTTGCTGTTATCGAGCTTCTGATAAGCAATTACAATTTGTTTTCATTTGGTATTAAACTGCGGACACAGATTCAGCAGTTGCCTTCATTCTGGTGTCCTTAGTGCACTTATTTGTTACAACCCTCCTCTCCAGAATCTATTTCCCATACCTTTTGGGGTCACTTTTGTTTTTTAAACTCTGTGAATCCTCCTGAAATAACATGACTATCTAGGAAGTCTTGCTGTCTTTTCTTCTGAGGAGGCTGTCCATATTATCCTGCCTTTTGTTTCATGTACAGCATCTAAACTGGTGAAAATTATTGATTTTCTGTACTCCTCTTCCAAGGCTGATGTGTCCCTCTCCATCCTGCTCCAAGATGTGCACGAACACACAGAGTTGTGTGTCTTGTGGATCTTGAAAGAAAATAGTTTGTACCTATAGCAGATCATATGCTTGAAACACATTCTGTGTGTTATTCTCCAGGACAAGTCACCATTTGTGCTTCATAAAAATGAATAAATTGTAGCATCAGTAGGGTAGTAACAGAGACAATGAAATTACTGTTGCCTTCCCCAGGTGATTTAACACAGCTTCTCTGCCTCACCACTCTCATGTCAGGCATGCAATGAAAAATCCAGAAACTCTTAGAGCAGACTATTATGAAATTCCTGCATTATTTCCTTTTTTTATTGTATCGTGGCAGTAACGACATGTGCAGCACAAAATTTCCTTGCTGATCATAACTCAGGCTCAGTATGTAGCTCGACTTTAGTTGCTTCCAACCATGAGTTACTCAAGAATCTACTGAAGATCTACTGGGTAAGGAAGGTTTGGGAAGCTGTGCTGCAGCATTTGACTTTGTGTCACCAGCAAAAATTATTGTGGCAAAGGAAGTGCATGCGAAGTGTGTGGTTGTGTATAATCTGTGTGTCCATGGGAGTATGTAAATACATACTTAAACTATACACCTGTGTATATCACTGTCATAGAGGGTTTGATTTTATTTTTATTTTAATACAGCATTTGCAAAGGATTGCCTAGGAAGGACTTGGTATAGAAGCTTCCAGTTTCAGTCATACATAATTAAAGTTTCTAGTTTTAGCCCTAGCTATGAGGTAATGTCTAAACTTCTTCCTTCTGCAATAAACCTGCATACCCAACTGCCTGCTGGAGCTCACTGTTACTTGAGGGCAAACTTGCTTTTTAAATATAAATGTAATAATTTACATTTTTGCTGTGTATAAATCACTTTTTGTAAGCAGTGATATGATAGAGCTGTTTGGTTTTTGGGTTTACTTTCTGCAATGGGTTTGTCTGGTTGGTCCTAAGTGAAACCAGTGCTTGTCCTGAACCCAACCTTACTTTGGGAGTTTTGAGGAGGTAAGAAACAGGATTGTATTTGGGAGCAAAGTCAAAAAGCATGTGTGCCTGTGTTGGAGTATGAAAAACAGGCCTCTCTGACTCCCTGAGAGAGAGAATGGAATGCAGGGATTGAATTAAAATCTTTAGAGAAATTAAAGTATACTAAGCCACACAAATATGAAGTAGAAGTCTTAGTTTGAAGTAAGACTATGTTTTAAGTGCCTTAAGAAAGTAAAAAGCCTTAGAAAGTAGTGTAAAGAGCAAGATTTGGTGAGAGTTCAGAGACTTAGCTTAATGAAAACATAGTAAGAATATTGGTTACAGTCTTTAGATAGAATAGATAGAGCTAGTTGCATAAATAGAGCTATATGAGCAGGTTACGTATAAGAATTAACACCACTTTGGTACTATAGAACTAAAATTCTAATAGGTTTAGAAGAAATGTTTTAGGTTCATGTTTTTTAGCTCATTGGGTAATTAACAAATAAAAATCCATGTAATGGGGAGAGGCCCTCTCTCCTCACTGCCATCATCACCACCTGGAAGAAGATAGGAGCTGCTGCTGCACTTCTGCCTTTTCTTGGAACTTTGCACCAGAGAGTTGCTTCTGCTTTTATTCGGGACTCTATGGTAGGAAGCTTTTAGCATGGACTTTGTTATTTGGGACTCTTTATCTTTAAGACTGATGTGCCTCTACAAATAAACAACTTTACAGCAACCAACAGCTACTCTTGCCTCTTTGAAAACCTAAACCCATAACAATCTCGACATGCATTAGTCTGATCTGTAACACATTAGTGGTGTGCAAAAGGTAGATGAGGTCCCTGTCTTTAAGAATTAATGTGCAGTTAGAGGATATGGGCTCTCCAGTGTGGCAGGAACCTCTTAATTTCCTCAATAAAATCTTGTTTTGAGAAGCAGGCAGCCTGTTAACCAGTCTTATGAAATTCCTGAATTCAGTTATTTTCTGCCTGCTCCAAGCTCTTGTCAGTTTTCCACTAGAATTCCAAATTTCTCAGGGGAAACCAAGGAACTAATTTTGAGAAGTCAAGTTTGTTCATGGGTGTAAGAGACTGGGCTTCCTCTGTTCATCATTCTGGACTTAATGCAGCGTAACACCTCAGACTCTAGCTATGTTGAGTATAGTTAATTAGCATTGAAGAGTGGCTTGTTTTGCAAGATGATAAACTTTTAACCTATGTAAATTACTTTATTTGCAAACTAATATATTGAATAAATTATACCTTTTCCATGCAGTACAGTCGGGCTCATAAATACTTTGTGCAGTTGGCTGATAGTTTCACTTGATTACCTTTCCCATTGCCGTTGTTAATAATCCTTGTAAGAATGAGGAATTCAAGTCAGTTTTAATAGTTCCCCAAAAAAATGGTAGTTGGCATGTTTCATGCCGGTGAGCTGCACACCGGTGTCCTGCCTGTGGGATCCACATTGATGCAATCAAAAGTCTCCTTCTGTGATGCATGGTGCTGCTCCAAATGAATTAGTTTCTTGGATAAAGACAACAGTGCTTGTACAGTGAAACACTTCATTTCCTCTCAATTTATGCTGTTCTGTTCTGTTTCACACCCTGTTGCTGTCCTTGCTGGGCAGAGGATACGTTGGTACAGCTGAGTGAGCTTGTGGGGGGCTTTAGTTCTTCAAAGGATTATGCAAATAATAATTGAATTAAAGAGCTGCTGTCAGCATTATGAGGTTCTGGCAAAGATAACTGATGTTAGCGCTCTGCCTGCAGACACACGCATTTCAGAGGACTTGGACTAGGAGAAGCACACCAGGATTCCCAAATACTTGAATATTCTCCCTTCTGGCTGTCTGCAGGATCTCTCTCTTATCCCCTTACTAAACTAAGGTGTCTAACCAGGAGATGTCTGTCTAGGAACACAGAGTAAATTAAACTCTGAACAAAATAAAGCATAATTAAGGAATAAGGCATAAATACAGCCAAGAGTTTCTAGGAATTTTCCATAGTAACTGGGATAGATGGAGGAAAGATTAAGGGTTTTACATTTTTTATAAGCTGGTCCTTAACAAAAAAAATATTTGGATGTAGCATTAAAAAACTTGAAAATCCCATTCTAATAAAAATGTTTGTCTTCAGTTATGCAAATTTTATATTACAAATCAAAATACCAAAAATACTCGAGGCTCTTAGAAGGGTTTTTGCTGCTGTCAGGGCAGGGTGCAGCTGTCACCTGCTCTGATGTGACCTGATGTGTTAAATCAGAACACTGCCTTGAATGAGGAGGCAGCAATAACCTTCAGCGAGATGCAAAACACAGTCCTTGGCTGGTGCAAACTCTGCGAGATCAATTTTTAGTGATCAAGGCAGCCCATGCAGAGCTTTGCTGCAGTTTTACCTGAATTACATTTATATGGACAAAAATAGCTGCTCAGTCTTGATTTTTAAATAACTTTAATATGAACAACAGTCTCCAAAACATGTCTTTTGAGGCACATTGTGATGGAAAAGGCAAGTGCTTGTACCGATGCAGGTCCTGCCACTGAGAAGGGGAGGAAGAGGATGCTGGATCAGTTTCCTCAACTCCTCATCCTTTGGGCTGCTCTGATTTACAGCAGGCACTGATAAATTTACAGTGAGGTCTCCCTGAGGTCACAAAATTTGCATTTCTGATGATAATTTGCAAAAATTCTGGAACAGTTAGTAAAGTCAGTAAAGAATAGTCAGATACTCCTTCCATGGACTGTACTTTTTGCACTGCTCAGAGATGCTCTGACCTTCTAGTTTATTACACATCAGGAAAAGTCAGTATTTCTTAGCTTGCCAAGTTAGAGGAATTTTAATGAGTTATTGAGTCAAGTAGTTAATCCTCCAATAACAGACACTTTTCCCTTTCAGATTTACAATGATAAAAACAAAGGCTTAATGGGGACCAGGAAAAATGGGATTTTGTTAGAAACTCTTGCTTGTCTCTGTGCACATGCTTTTAACCCCTTTACCACAACTAGATGAAATGGAGCTTCAACACTGGGACATTTTGTATTGGCATGAAATGCTGGGCAGCTAAGGGCTGTGTTTTAAATGTTGGGGGTTGGGGGAGATTTTACTCTTTCCCTCAGTGGAGAAAATTTTTTTTCCCATTAGCATGTCAGAGGAACCTGGCCCGGGCAACTCCCTGGTTTTTGATTACTCAAGACAAAAGAGAGGGGTGAGGATGAATAGCTGTAAGTTGCTGTGTCCTTGTGAGGACCCACTCACGCTCACCGCCGGAGGGAGGAAATTGTCACTCTCCATTTTAAAAAAAACTCTTGCCTTTTTCTGGCAATATCGTCCCCTAAGCCAAGACATGATGTTAGCAGGGAATTTCATATAATAAAATGGGATTGAAGTAGGTGGTACTGATGCTTCTCGGATCTCTTTTTCATGTGATAAGGGGCTATGGATGAGATGTGGTCTGTGCTCCTAAGCTGAACTGTTTGGCTGCTGGAAAAATCTTAGAAGAGAAAAGCCCTGGGTATACCTTAGAAGATGTGGCTGTAGGATGTCTTCCACTGGGTGCTGCAGCACATCTGGAGTAGTGCTTGCACTTGAACATCCCCTGAGAGCTAGCACACACCAAAACCTTTCCAAGAGCCAAACCTGGATGTGGTAAATGTAGAAAAAAAGGGATTTGCTCCCAAACCATCTTGCTGGTCTAGACTGAGTCCCTAATTCAGGGCCAGAGACTCTGGTTTTGGAAGGCTGTGCAAGACTGGCAGTGGGCTTTTTTCACAAGGAAATGCTTATTCCTGGTATAATTATGCCTTTTGCAATTCCCCTTTGTAATGCTCAACTTGGTGAACTCCAATTAGCATAGAATAATCTAATTTCCTGAAACTCTCTTTGTTGAGTGTAATGCTAATTATTGCGCTGATTAGTGGCTTGTTTGGAAGTGTCCTGTCCTGTGTGAATTATAGTAATGTTCTCTGTAAGCCTTTAAGTGAGGAAACTTCATAAGAAGAAAATGTTATAGTACAAGGACAGCTTCCTTACCCTTTTAACAGTATCAATCAGCACAGTAATAGTAATATTATCATATCCTGTGAATTCTTGAAAGTAGTAGAAGGTTATTTTTCACTATGTGATTACTCAGAGTGTAGGAATAGGTACTGATGGTCACTTTTACAATGACTAGCGTTTTCCCATGTGATATTCTGTGATATTCAGTAATATTCCTTTCAGTAATAGTCTTTCTTGAACGTTATTGTTTCAAAGCTCTAAGTAGTTGTTGGAGCTTTCCTTGCAACCTGTGTGAATTTTAGCCCGGAGAATTCTCTACTTCTGGGTGGCAGCTTCTGGCTCCCAGGGTGAGAGTTGGACTCTAATGTGGACAGGAGCTGAGTGTTGACACTTAAAGCACTTTGCTGAGTTTTGTGGCTGGGCTAGTGTAGGGTTTCAGGTTGCTTTCTGAATGTAACTCGTCAAAATGTGGGCAATGAAATGCTCTCACTGGGTTTTATTCTGGGCCCCAGTTTCATGAAGAGTTAGAAGAACATCACTTTGCAATAAAGCACTTTGAACACGTACACAGTGTTGGGGTAATGGAGAGCTGGAGGTCTGGGAGTGCAGATCTGAGCAGTATCTTCAAGCTGCTGATGTTCAAAGAGGAGCATTTTTAGTTTCTAAAACCTTTGTTGCTCCTGCTCCTCTCAGGGCTGTGCTGCTGCAGCAGCCATGTGTGGTCTGTTGCGGCAAATGTGGCTTATGGTGGCATTTTCTGCTCTTGCCAGTGCTCTATGGGCAGGACGGCCTGCACGCATCCTGTGAGAAGAAGTACTGCGGCCAGGGCAGCATGTGTGTGCTGAACAGGGACACGAACCAGCCCGAGTGCAGGTGTGTCGAGGACTGCAAGTCCAACTACATGCCCATCTGTGGATCTGATGGCAGGTTCTATGAAAATCACTGTCAGCTGCATCGAGCCTCATGTCTGCAGAGGAAGAAAATCTACATTATCCACAGCAAGGACTGTTTCTTCAAAGGTAGGGCATTGTTGAAAATAAATACTTCTGTAGAGCTTTCATCACTCATAGTAATCCTGGTAAATGGCTGAATGGTATGTTTTATTTCTAAGAGCTAAATTTTTCAGGGATTATTTATTCCAGGACAGCAGAGAACATACACAATGTTTTATGCAGCTATTAAGCCCCCGAGTGCCATCACCATACAAAATGTAATCATACTGGGAACTAGTAAATAATTAACATCACTGTATGCATTGTGTGCACTCTAGTTGTGCTGCTCAGTACTTTCAGCTCCTGGTGTAATAACTTTACAATCCAATTAATTTGAAAAGGCTTTGAACAAGACAAAGATGTTAAGAAAACATGGTATAAACAAAAGTTTGCTGCAACATTGAGAAATAAAAATCTAGTTAGGCAAATGACACAGGCAAAGGAAAGGAGCTGTTTAAATGAAATAAGGGATGGGTACAGGCTTTAAATAACTTTAAAGACAGTTCTGGTTAACAGTGGGATGCATACATCTGGAGTTCTTTTACTAGTTCAATAACAAATTTCATTATCATCTTTGCACCAAAGCCAGTCCCATGTCTCTCCCATTATTATTTTGTATGCCATGTACCATCCTGTCATCAAGGGAGACTGCAGGAGTAGGAGCATGTGATAAAATTCCAGGGAATGGAAAAAGCTGTAAATTATTTTACTTCTAATGAGAGGTCTCATAAAGGGCCTCACTAGAGTGTATCTTGAAAGCTCATTGTCAAATATGACTCTATTTACCTACAGGAAGATTTGAGTGGATAGTCACAAATATATCTACTGGCATTCACATGATCAAATATAAAAATAATTCTTTTATCTTCAGCTCACTTAAGCCCCCATGGAGATCAGCTGTAAACAGAGCTATCCATCATGAGTTCTTCTTTGGTAACGTAATGCTACAAGAGCCTATTTAAGAAACAGGAGCCCATTTGAAGAGTCTTATTGATATGTCCCTGTGATACCCTTTGGAGATAGAAAAACAGTGCCATTCTTGCGTCTTGGAGAAGACCTTGTGTCTTTTTGTGACCAAAATTTTTCCAGCGGTATGTAGGCAGTGCATTGCAAAGTGTCATTTGTTTTGAAGATCTGGCTGTGGAGGGGATAGCACAGCTGGTCAGCACATGGATTTGGTGAACACCTTGGGTTAGTTTGTCACAGGCAGTCTCTAAATTTACCAAAGCAGGCAATTAGGATCAATAGACCTTGTAGGAAGTAAATAATGGAAAGGGGTCACCCAAAGGCATATTTCAAGCACATGAGCATATCAAGGCAAAGAGGAATTTTTTGCTTGTCTCATTAAAAAGGAACATCTAAAAACGACATCTGTGCCTTGCTTCAACTGCTGTGCTTCTGCCTCTGGATATCAAGTCAGATCAGGGTATGGATCAGGCTGGAAACAGTGTCCATCCTTGAGCAAGATGCAGGTGGACCTTTGCAGCATGAGAAACCTTGCTGCCTCCATGGGGCCGAGTTACGGGATATCACTGAGAGACTCCTTGGACTGGTCCAGCCCTCTGATTATTACTCACTGCTGATACTCCAGGCTGGCAGTGATGAGATTGAAAAGAGGAGTGTCAGGGCAATTAAAAGGGGCTTTAGGGCCCTGGGTCAAGTGGTTGATAGGACAGGGGTACAGGTTGTCTTTTCCTCAGTCCCTTTGGTGACTGAGATAAACGGTGAAAGGAAGAGGAGAAGTCACGTCATTAATAAGTGGCTCAAGGGTTGGTGTCATTGCAAAATTTTTGATTTTTTGATCATGGGGCAACTTTTATAGCACCTGCCCTGCTGGAAACAGATGAGATCCGTCTCTCACTTAAGGGCAAAAGGTATTTAGCTCATGAACTGCCAGACCTTGTTGACAGGGTTTTAAACTAGATTTGAAGGGAAGGGGGTGCAGCTGGGCTGTCTAGAAGCAGGCCCAAGGGTGGTAAGCCTGAGTTAGGGGTGAAATCAGTAGTCCAGCTGAGGTGCAGAAACATGGTGGGATGACTCGCACAGCTGGAGCATTGCACTGGATGTCTACAATCTCTTCAGAAGAGACAGGAAAGGGAGAAGAGGTGGAGGGGTGGCCCTTTATATTAGGGAGGCTTTTGATGCCATAGATATTGAAACTAATGACGATGAAGTTGAATGCCTGTGGGTAAGAATTGAGGGCAAGGCTAACAAGGCTGACATCCTGCTGGGAGTCTGTTATTGTCCACCCAACCAGGGAGAAGAGTGGACAACTTATTCTGTAATTTATTCTAAGCAGCTATATAATGTTCCAGGATCATCAGCCCTTGTTCTTGTAGGCAACTTCAACTTGCCAGATATCAGCTGGGAACTTAATACAGCCAAAAAAAGGCAATCCAAGAAATTTTTAGAGTGTGTGGAGGACAACTTTTTGATGCAGCTAGTGGGTGAGGCCAGCAGGGGAAGGACTATGTTAGATCTGTTGTTTGCAAATAGAGATGGGCTGGTGGGAGATGTGGTGGTTGGAGGTTGCTTGGGGCATAGTGATCATGAAATTATAGAGTTCTCAATATTTGGTGAAATCAGGAGGAACATCAATAAGATTTTTACATTGGACTTCCAGAGGGAAGACTTTGGCCTATTTAGGAGACTTATTCAGAAAATTCCTTGGGAAGCAGCCCTTAAAAACAAAGGAGTTCAGGAAAGGTGGGCATGCTTCAAAACACAGAACAGACTGTCCCTGTGTGCTGAAAGGTGAGTAAATGAGGCAAACGTCTAGCCTGGATGGGGAAGGAGGTTTTGGAGAAACTTAGGAATAAAAAGAGGATGTATCATCTTTGGAAGGAGGGTCAGGTCTCCCAACAAGTATTTAAGGGGGCTGCTAGAGCATGTCAGAAAAAAATTAGGGAGGCCAAAGCTCTGTTTGAACTAAAAATGGTGACTTCTGTAAAAGATAATAAAAAATGTTTTTACAAATACATTAATGGTAAAAGGAAGGGTAAGTCCAGCCTTTGTTCTCTGTTGGATGAAGGAGGAAAATTAATAACTTCAGATGAGGAGAAGGCAGAGATGCTTAATGCCTTCTTTGCCTCAGTCTTTAGTGGGAAGACAGCTTGTCCTCTGGATAGGTGTCCTTCTGGGATAGTAGATGGTGTCAGGGAGCAGAATGGTCCCCCTGTTATCCAGAAGGAGTCAGTCAGAGAACTGCTGAGCAGCTTAGATGGTCATAAATCCATGGGACCAGATGGGATCCATCCCAGAGTGATGAGGGAGCTGATGAGCTTGTGAAGCCACTCTCCACCATTTTAACAACAGTCCTCGCTCACTGGTGAGGTACCAGATGACTGGAAGCTGGCCAATGTGACACCCATTCACAAAAAGGGTGGGGAGGAGGATCCTGGTAACTATAGACCAGTTATCCTGACCTCAGTACCTGGTAGGGTTATGGAACAGTTTATACTGAGTGTTATCATGCAGCACTGACAGGAGGGCGAGGATATCAGACCCAGCCAGCAGGGGTTTAGGAGGGTTAGGTTGCATGTGATCAACCTGCTCTCCTTTTATGACCAAGTGACCCACCTGGTGGATGCAGGAAAGGCTGTGGATGTTGTGTACCTGGATGTCAGCAAGGCCTTTGACACTGTCTCCCACAGCATTCCCTGGAAAAGCTGCAGCCCGTGGCTTGGACAGGAGCACTCTTTGCTGGGTTAAGAACTGGCTGGATGGCCAGGCCCAGAGAGTGCTGGTGAACGGTTCTGCATCCAGCTGGTGACCAGTCACCAGTGGTGTCCCTCAGGGGTCTGTGCTGGGCCCAGTTCTGTTCAATATTTTTATTGATGAAATGGATGAGGGCATTGAGTCTTTCATCAGTAAATTTGCAGATGACACTGAGCTGGGAGCATGTGTTGATCTGTTGGAAGGTAGGAGTG